>JBAMJV010004604.1:0-226512 GCA_037951105.1 Echinarachnius parma | reverse complement strand
CCCAATGCATTCAATTTCCGAGTGCAAGACTGTTTGACCAGTTTTTCTAAAGGTTAACATTCTATTGAATGCTGCCACCCTTTCCATTCATCAAAATTGTTGAATTTGATACCATTTTAATGGAAATTATCTCTTCCTTACGATGGCATATTAATCGTAAGGATTATGCAAATGGTGTGTGTGCAGCGAACCGGGAATATGGAGATGGGTCGAGTGTGAAATCAGACAAAAAGATATGGAGTATGACAAAAAATTTGGTGTCGGTATCTGTATACCATTGTGTAGAGGATGTAATGCGACTTGAATGAGTTGGCCATGGATGAGAGGAATTCAATTGAAAACGCATGAATAGTGCCTTGAAATCAGAGCGTTCAAAATGGGTCACTTTTGAGGCTCCCTCCCAATCTTCTCCCTGCAGCCGCCCTTTACAAAAATCATTATAAATTTCACATATTCATACAGAAGAGTTGTTGGGCTTTCCGTTGATATCATATTTGATCATGAATATTTTATTTGAAATGCTAAAAAATCCTCCCAAAAGCTCGAAAAAATGCAACGCTCTGATTTTTTGTCAACTCCATATCTTTTTGTCTGATTCACACTCGACCCATCTCCATATTCCGGTTCGCTGCACACACTCCATTTGCATAATCCTTACGATTAATATGCCATCGTAATGAAGAGATAATTTCCATTAAAATGGTATCCAATTCAACAATTTTGATGATGGAAAGGGTGGCAAGTATTCAATAGAATGTTAACCTTTAGAAAACTGATCAACACAGTCATGCAATCGTAAATTGAATGCATTGGGGCCATTTTGCGAGATTACACTTCCTGCCTCGCCCTATTCTCTGGGCTACTGCAATCGCCCAATTGCATAATCACTACACATAATGCACCGTTTGAAAGGTATATAATGAGGCTTTATTGTGACACCGATTCGAGTATTCTTATTAAAAAAATACGAGAGATATGATCGATCAACTTGAGTTCCGAACTTTTTTGAGGGGTTTATATGTGAATTAATCATACAAAATGGTTTCGCATGCAATGGAAGCTGAAGCTTGTAGATTGGGACCATGGGCGTCGATACTTACGTAATACTTATTCATCAGGGGATGAATGAAATAGATCATTCCCCCCCTGATGAATAGGTATCAATTACAGATCGACGCCCATGCTTGGGATCTAAAATATACTGCTGAAGACCTTGCAGCTCCCCGCACTCGGGCCCGCACTGTACTATCATAGTTATGCAGCCTCCCAGCACCTTTTCTAAAGACTCATGTAAGCCCTGGTGGGTTTTTATTTTATGTTAATCCGCTTCTTTCTCTTTCGTTTGTAGTTAGATATGTTGAAGAAGACAAGAATACAAAACAAATCAAATTAATTCAAATACGGTAAACGTTTTTGATAACATTCAATATTCTGTAAACACCATTAGTTAAATCCCCGGCTTTAAGTCGTCTTTGATTTGCAATTTACTACCATGACTACGAACGAAGCACAAAAACATATGTTTTTTTAAAGTCACGTAGAATTCGTGATGTCATTAACAATTTGTTCTTATAATATGATTCAATATTCAGTCTTAAAAATTTAAAAATCACAACAAGTGAACAAGTCAAGTAAGTCTATGATTATGTCTACGATGATGACAGCTAAAAGTCGTGTATTACCATTGTTGCGTAGCGGGGGGCACTTGCCCCAAATAATTTGCCAAAAACAAAAAAAAAACTTTTAAAAATGGGGGAAGTCTGTGTAATAATAGAAAAATACATACGGTTTGCCCCCACCCATTCGCGAGCCCCCACCCCGCCCCACATTAGTCCGACCACGCCTACACCACGAATTGGGCTACTTAGACATGTTAGACGTGTAGTTTCTTATTATAATGTGTATCTGCGAATAAGGAATGCTAATACTAATATACCAAGTGGTCCATGGAAAACTAGACGATACAATTTTCTAACATTTTTCAAAGCGTAGATGGCGCGAGTCTAAAATACAGCTGCATCAACATAAACCATTTGTTGTACATGGTAGTAACTCATTGCACATCATTGTACCCTCACTAATAATATTTCCCCTTCTCTCCTCCTCTCTTCTCCTCTCTCGTCTTGCACTATTAATTTATCCCATGTATCCTCAACAAAAAGGTAACTATGCTCATTATTATACGGAAAAGGATGTGAGAAAATAATAATAACGCGATTCCTCGAAGCCAAAATGTCTACCCATCCAGCCATCCTTCACCATAATATCCCGTCGCCTCCCCATCTCATATAAAATATGTAATTCTATTACGATTTTGAGAGGGGCAACTAGCTTTGCAACTGGCGCTATTACCTATCATTCAGACCCCCCCCCACCCCCCCCCCCCCCCCCCCCCCTCCTCTCAATGTCTTACCACCATGCATGCATATAAAGACCACGGACCCTGCTATAACTGCTCTAGCATCCAATGTCGAGGGGGACCTACCAGCGAGCGTAAGGTCTCTAGGGTCAATCTTCTCTGACTTTCCCTCCTCTTCTACATGATACATGTTACTCATATCGCTCCTCTCTCTGTTCTTTTTTCGCCTGGTCTTCTGTCCTTTGCTTCAAATGTTCTTCATGCGCGACAGTAAAATGTTCGAATCCCTTATTTTGCGTGAGAGCCCTCTCCTACGTACCCCCCCCCCTTCCTTCCTTCACTCTCTCCCTTACTTCTTTCCACACCCTTTATCTCCTCTTTCTCTCTTCCTTTCTTTGCATTGTTTGCTCCAATGCTCGTCTTGTGCAACGATGGTCTCCTTCTTCTTCTTCTTCTTCTTCTTCTTCTTCTTCTTCTTCTTCTTCTTCTTCTTCTTCTTCTTCTTCTTCTTCTTCTTCTTCTCTCTTCTTCTTCTTCTTCTTCTTCTTCTTCTTCTTCTTCTTCTTCTTCCTGTTATTTATTGCAGTTCAAACGCTCTGTCTAGGTGCAACGGCGGTTCACGTTTGTAAGGACCCACTAGCGCGAGAGGTCTCCAGGGTCAAGCTACTATTACTCTCAGGGACGCACACCAGGGGCGTAGCGGTGGTAACTCTAAGTTGTGTGGGGGGGGGGGGGGGCTAATAATCGAGAGGGTGCCACTGCCTGTTTAATAATATGTCAACATGAGTGTTATTTAACATATTAATTTGGATACACTCAACATTTCATCCACAGGTGTTAATGAGTGTGCATGGATGACAAGAAGCAAGAAGAAGGGCATTACCCCCTTACCCTCCTCCTCTATTGTGACTAGAGGCCTAACGATATCGAACACGATTATATGCGTTGGAGTTGCCTGTGTATTCAGACCTGTGTCTCAAAACGGGACAATGATTTAATAAGCTGTCGTAAGTTTTGAATATTTATTTGTTCACACCTTTGATTGTTCCTCTCGAACAACATCCACTAAACTCAATCTTGATTATGATATAACGTACCTTCCCTCTATTGTCTATGGTCGTATTAGCAGTTGATATATCTTGCATTTGTTTCTACAAATATGATTATAAATTTGCCGTTCTGAATGGCGAGAAATGAACATATGCATGACTAGATCTCGGGGGCTATAGACTATGCATAGACCGTCTCGTTCCAAAACGTCATGCGGAGATTCCCTGAAGGTTTATAGAAGTGTTGGACTTGGATCGTTCCTAATTTTTGTTGTAAGAATCACTTCAACATGTTTAACCAAAGCCGAGGTTCTCAACAAAACGTGTACCTTTCCGTACGAGTATTATCTTCTACATGTTGATTTTTCCAAGTCGTTCGACTAATTCCATGGAGCTGCAATTTTGTATGCTAGAATTTGACATTTTGATTTCGTCAGTGAATTAATTTGTTTTCTTCAAATCGTCTTGAATCAAACGCAATTGAAGCTATACGCGACAACTTTAATTATATAAACGCGAAACCAAAGCGAAACTCATGCAGCACAGCTATAGCCAGTAAACATTCTACTCTCGCATTGTCGTCCGTTTTCATCATCATGGATTGCGCATGAACATGATGAAGATGAAATAATATTGCTGAACCTTGAAGAAAAACAACAATATGTACGTGGTCGGGTAGATAATAATTGAACTTGCGACAAACAATCGAACAACCTTATTTACCGTGTACGCGTACTGTTCTTGTGTGTGACCCATCGCAGCCTTCTCCTGCTGGAACACGTTCAGCCTAAAGGTGCACTATCAATTATATAACTCCATAGGGATCGCAATAGCAAGTAGGGAATGGGTTTATAATCGGGATCTCGCCCCATGAGTTGGTAGTCTACTATACTAAATTTGTATTGTACATGTGTATATACGTAACCCCCGATCGAGTGATTTTTGCAATTTCTGACGCGAGGAAACCAATTGATGATCAGGAGCTTCAATTTCAAAAAACTTTATGAACATACCTTAATTGCACATTATCTTTGTCTCAGGATGTCAGGCCAGCTGTTGCAAGGTGATCGTGACTGATCTCATCATATAACTACTATTTTTATCGAAATCTCACTCGGGTAACAGCGAGCTAGAAAACACGTTCTCCAATTAAAAAGGGGTTTTATACTTATACGCGTCACGTGAGCTAGCCAGCTCAAACCATCAATTGTCTATAGTACACAAACATTTGGACATTTTGGATATTTTAGATTTTAGTTATTGTCACGCTTGTTCAGTCATCGTGTACATGTTCCTAATTAAATCACGCCAACTCGACCCTTCAAAATCCTTCATTTTGCAGTGATGCTGGATATTTATGTTGCAGTTTTGAGCAGGAGATTTCTCAATTCCACCACAATCATTTGACAATTATAATATAGCTATCGATCGCTACAGCTGGGTTCCATATTTATACTCCATCACTCCATGCGTGGAGAGCGAATTATTAGGTATGTAATACAACATTTTTATGTTTTTTCCTTTATTATTATACAGATGTTTGAAGTTAATTGAACCCTCGTATAATAATAATTTACATGCAACAGTTTGTCACGTGACACCTTCGTCCAATCCCAGACCGTTGATACAACCCTTACAAGCACACTATAAAGAATAATTATATAATATTTATAAATTCAATCAATTAGTTATTGATGATTATTACCACTGCTACCACTTTAAAGTATAATGTACCTATTGTACTAGCAGTTATTACTAGTACTTATGCTATATAATGAACAGTATTATGATAGTGAAATTGATTACTCCATATTTCCAACTGCATTGTTATTATACTACTATGATGGAGATTTTGATTCATCTTGATCCAGGTAGGAAGAGTTCATAGAAACAAAACTAAATTATTATATTCAGCTGGTATTTTTTTGTAGTTTTAAAATATGTGTTGTTGACCCATTTTATCTTTTTCAAATACACGTCTGCGTTTTGTTTTAATATGAGTTATAAACATTGTCATAATTAAAAAAGTTACCTTTCTGGCTTTCATGAATATATTATATATAGAATAATCATAATGTATGTTGCTATATAGGAATGAGTTTAAAGGGATAGTTAAGTTTTGGTAGAGAGGGCGCTAGACTACTAATTTTTTTGTGAGGTAATGAAAAACTGAGTGTAAAATTTGAAAGAGCATAATATTTAAATAATAAAATCATCTTTGTTTTATCAAAATCGGTTCAGAGACGGCTGAAATATCCATAAATATAACAATTTGTAATAAACCTGGGGCCCCAGGTTTATTAGAGAATTTTGAACCAGCCGTTAAAAATTCAAAAAAATGCTTCCTCTTTTCAAAAAGTTACAAAATAGGTATTTAAATAGTTGTTGGTTATTTCTCTATCTAATCACTATTTCAACAAAGCATCACATGCACAATATTTTATTCAAAATGGTTGAAACCGATGAGTGTTTAGAGAGTGCCCTCTTACGTTGTAACGGCTCTTTTTGAATGATAACATGATTTTTACTACGTCATTTGTAATTTTGTGTTCCTTTCTAGTTATAACTATTAGTTTGTAATGTAATGATGCAGGTTTTGGTTACTAAAATTCAGTTTCACCAAAACTGTACTCTCCTTACCAGAACTCAACTATCCCTTTAAATTCCAAGCATTATGCGTTCTTTTCTGTTCATTCTTCTGTTTATGGGCTGGCATGGAATTTTATTTTTGAGGACTCATTCCCCAAGTTATTTCATAAAATGTCGGTGGATTGCTTTCCGTCTAACTCCAGTACGAATTGAAAATGAAAAATGACAGCGAACAGTTCACCAAACATGTACATTTTATGGAGTCGCGTGCAGCTGTGCCGATTGGTTTTTTATTAGATGCCCCGCGCCGTCGTTTTTTGTTTATATATTATATGGCGCATAATAATATTACAAATATGCAGCATATGTACAGATTGTCAGAGTACCGACAACAATTACCGTTTACTCAGAAAATCATTATTATGGAATTAGGTTCCACCATAAGAATCTAAGCCGCCCACCTGATGTTGAATAATACCCCCTTTTCCAAAATTCCTTACCAATACAAACCTTTATAAAAATACTATGCCAACATGAAAAACTCATTTCACGTCGCTAGTCTTAGGGGGAGCACACTGATTGGGACATCAATTTGTTTTGCTTGCATCGTTTTGATTGAGCAGTGTGTTATTTTCTCAGGATATCCAATTTACTTTTCTTTCCACTTAATTATTCCACAGAATAACGACAAACTCCGATGTGAAAAATTGTGCCAATCTGCAGCAATGGCTGGAATTGTTAAACGTTCGGTGAGTATAATATTTAATTCGTTATATATTTGTTTATACTTTTTTGAATTTACAATAATCTAATTTGTGCATGCCACGTTTACCGGTCACCAGCACCACCCCCTCCTCCTCCCCTTCCTCTGCCTCTTCCTCCTCCTCATCTTCCACCTCCTCCTCTACTTCCTACTCACCATCAGTATCATCATCATCATCATCATCATCATCATCATCATCATCATCATCACTATCAATATTATATTTATAATCATCATCATTACCACTACCACAACCACCACCACCTTTAAAAAACAACGGCAACTAGCAACAACCGCAACAACAACAGATACACCAGCAAAAACAAAAGCAACAACAAAAATACCACCACCACCACAATCACCATCACCCTCCTCCTTCTCCTCGACATCCTGCTCCTCCTCATCATCATAACCATCATCACTCCCACCAACACGGTACCACCACCACCACCACCATCACCTATTTAATCCACCCCAGCTACATCACCAACATTATCAACAAAACATGAATAATAACAACCACGATAGAAATAACAAAACCGCCACCACAGCAACCACCACCACCACCACCACCACCACCACGACTATACCATCACGGTGGTCATAGACTCTTTTTATACTATATATAGGTTTTCCCGCTCAATTTTGCACTTTTCTCAATCGAATTCATTTAGGGGCATTCGAATTCGCGCGTTGCCGCAGTATCGTTGGTATCGGTTTTTTCTAATTCCGAATAAGTGCAAGCGAATTCATGCATACGCATACGATTTCGCGAATAGACACAGAAGTTCATTTATGGGCAATCGATTTCGCGAATGTGCAGTCAAATGTAAACTTGGTTCATACAATTTAACGCGGCATGGCCGGTCATGCCTGATGAGCACGTTTGGAGCATTCGATTTCATTTCGGGGCAAACAATTGTAACATTTCGTCATTCGTTTTAGATAACGCGGATGCTATGTACATGTATGTACATTTGTGTATATGTAGGGGAGGGGGGGGGGGGGTACTTTCGGGGCCTTGGACTTCCATGGGAGACATATGTATGCATTTCTCAGTCGTCCGTAAATATACATACAAGTCTTCGTCCTGTTTTAATTGTCTGAATATATATATAATTATGATATGACACACGAAACTGGGAACAATAATGTTGTACTTTTGCCCTGGAAAGGACATTGTGCGGTTTGTTACGTTTGAACATTTTTACAAAATGATGTATTTACATGTATTTTGTTATCATCAAGATTTTCCAATTGTAATGTCATCTACATCCCCATTTAGCTTTAATGAACATTGATATACGCTTTAGCACGGAGCTATATAGGAGGTACAATCACCCCTCCCCACCCCTAATAAGTTGACAAACAATACATCATAAGCCAAAGGGGAATCTTTATAGAAAACAAAGATATACATGAAGCTTATAAGCATTTTATTTTATATATTTCCAGATGGCCAGGGTACTTTTCCCCGAATTCCATTTTCTCATTCTCACCTTACAAGCAAAATTTACCTTTATCAAAATTATATTCCTTTTATAAATTTCACGAATAATTTATGACTTGATTTTTCCCAAATATAACATGCTTTGTCTGAATATGAATTAAGTTTACCTGAATTCAAACGCCACTGCTTTTAGCCAATTTATTGCTGATCTATCTTTACATTTCTTAAATCGAAAGCAGTAATTTGAAAATTGGCTGCCCTTTCACGAATTCGATTGACCGAAGAGACGTCTACGTATACTACGTGTCAATTTGAACGACCATTGACGAAATGGTATGCGCTTTGTGCGAATTCGTTTGCTCCGGGCGTGATTTTGAATGCCTATTAACGAATTCGAATAATGCTTTGGTACGGCGATCGCAAATCGCGCGAATTCGTTTGCTCCTATTATCAATTCGATTGACACAATCGCGAAATTGAGCTGGAAAACCTATATTATCATGATCATTATACAGCCTTCATTTGATGTACATTATGTGCCTAAAGAGTTTTGACCGTTTGTTTTCTTTATCTTCTCTTTCTTCCTGCTATAATTATGGCGAATTATATAATAGGTCCAAGTGGTGGGACTGGTGATTGGCTTTTGGGCGCTGATGTCCGCTTTCTACCACCCTAGCCACGACGCCCCCGCGGTTCCAATATCACACAAACACACAAATGGCGTCTCTGGTAACCTTGGCAACGATGATACAGTGTCTCCCTCATCACCTACTGCTCTATTACCTGTCCATGTAAATCGTACCGATGCAAGTCCAGACGGTGTTGAAATATTCAGTATTCAGGAACAGAACGAGCAAGATGATTCGAAATCTGTCGAGAATACGCGGAATGACTACCATCAGAAGAGTCAGCAGTCTATTGAATTGGCGGATGGAGATGACGGTAGCACAAAGACAACTCGATCAACAGCACGGTCAGAAGACGGGCAGAACGATTCGGACAGACCTCGGACGGAAGTTTCTGACATGCCTGAGGAGAGTAAAAGAGTTGATGTCGATGATGAGCAAGGTGACACTAACACTGCTTTCACGGTATCCGAACTATCGGGTCTGCCCGACGGTGCTTCGTTACTGGAGAAGATACGCGTTCAGCTGGACGCGTTGGCGGAAGATTTCAGCGAAGCCTCGGTGATGGCGTATGACAGTTCCAATCTACCGCGGAACCTGACGCTTCGCGGGAAAGCGGTGAGTTCTTTAAAATGTGTTGTCACATATTATCACCGGATATCTTAAACGGATGCCCAACAAAACATACAATTTGCGAAATCAAATGATATCGCTTCTCATACTCGCGTGACGTTCCTTTGCTCCTGTCCGGGATTAGTGAACGTTACGTAAATGGACAGTCTCGTGGGTCTCGGTAGAATGAACTCCTAGTCGCGTTTCCTACCGTCATGACATGAAAGCTCCCTGTTATTGTATCGGAACATAATATAGTCATTGTTTACAACAATGTTTAACATTGATTATATTATGTTCCGATAACAAGGACATGACGGTAGGAAACGCGACGGGGAGTTCAGTAGAAATAAATATAACATTTGATTTCATATGTATGTTATATTTCATTCATATCACAAACCCAGTTAGACTGTCTTTACTGAAACCTTGCCGAATCGGTCAATGAACCTTCCAAGATTATTTGACCCAACCCGTTCCTCACCAGGTCCCCGTTTCATGAAAGGTTCGTATCTAAAGACAGTCTTAACTGTCACGTGACTATGACTACATTACGTACATAATGTACGTAAATGATGCAAAAATGAAAACTGCTTATCTACTGTAATAATGCGTGTGCAATAAAATGAGAGTCGATATAGGGCCTACATTTTCGATCCTAGCAGAATCTTCTTCAATTCAGTCACAGTCACGTGAAATCATTATTATGATAATTGTTCGTATTTTTCTTCTCTTTCCGTCTTTTTATATATTTTCACCTAATTCCAAAATGATTTCTTGCAGCATATCGCGACTAATTTTGCATTTAGAACATGTACATACAAAGTTAAACGCTGAAGTTGTATCGATTCATTTTTCCTTTCACAGATTTTCCGCGTCATTCCACACGAATTTATTCCCGAATATCGCAGCCCCTGCTTCCACCTCCCATTTGGCGAATCGGATTCCGACCCTTCCAAACTCGTCTGCCTACCCAATCTCTTCCTCGCCGGATTCCCAAAGTGCGCCACCACCGACCTGTTTAAGAAAGTCGTGCAACATCCGGGCATCGTGGAGACGTCCAAGGAGCCCCACTGGTGGACCCGCACAACTTTCTCACGTAATGATCAGAAAACTAATACAAATTACAATTATTTTGCAACGATTCGAGGACAAAATAATAACTTCTAAGAATGTGTTAGCGTAATAATATAAACGTATTCGTACGGGAACAGGTATGGTTCAAACATTATGTATGTATTTATTGTTCTGTTTATTTACTCTATAATCTTATTGTTGGTATTTTAAAGTCATACTGTACAACAAAAACTTTGTAAAATTCAACGAAAAACACTTGAAGCTTTCATATTCTTCTTGTTCCTTGTTGTTTGGCTTATGGTAACAGGAGAATGAAATTGGTGTGTGATTTGTCAAATAAGTATACGCTTGTTTTCTATATTTTTTTCCATCTATTTATGAAGGACTAAAACTGAAATTACATTTTCCTCTTTACTTTCATCATGAGTAATTGTTATGACGTTGTTGAAGGTTTTACAGTTCTTTAACTTTCAACATTTAACACAATTTTGAGATAATGTAGAATATGAAATTAATACGGTATTAATAATTAATTAATTTTATTTTCTGTGTACGTATTATATTTTAGGAACAAGCGTCCTCCATTACTTGGATCATCAACAACGGTTGGTAGATGAGATGTCGAAATCGGGAAATAAACAACTGATTACACGTAAGTGAATGCAACTCTGTAAATAATGATGACATTAACAATTATTATCTAATTATTTTTCAAGATACGTTTTGCACTGTATATTTGTGAGACCATGGATTGTGTATTAGATGTTCTTGCATATTCCATCGTTTAGGCTATTTACTTGTTCGTAAATGTTCAATAAATGCATGTCTGAAACATAATATTCCTTTTTTTAATCGTTACGAATAAAACCTGAAGTATGATTATTGAAAATAATCTATTTAACAAACTGAAGATTTAAAAATAAACAACTTGGCTTGAATTCACAAAGGATTTGTATGTAGGCTACACCATGGTTTTAACCATTGGTTTACTTTCAACAACAATTGAATCTACGCGTTGTGTTTTCAGATGGTGAATTTTATTTTAGGTGCTGCTGGTTAGCAATCACCAACTGCCGTATCATGAGAAATTGGTTCGTTTTTGTATTGTATAATTTTATGCAAACAGCACTAAATAGATGTAGACCATGGTTTAAACCATGGTTTACATAAACCTCCTTTGTTAATTCTACCCAATACTGCAATGTGGCCATCGCACACAACTAAAGTGATCCGACTGGTTTGCGATATGTTATTTTGTTCTTCTTCCTACGTTTGTCTTGTGCTGAGCCCAAGATTTACCAAACTTTATACTTGCTTCCACAGTTGATGCGTCAGCAAGCACCCTCTGGGACAACAAATATTCCCTCGGCAAGTTCGGCGCCCTCAACGAGCCCCTGAGGCTAACCCACGTGGACGTGTTGCGCGCGGTGCTTCCCGACGCGCGCGCAATCGTCATCGTGCGCGACCCCACGGAGCGGCTGTACTCCGACTACATGGCGTTCGACGGCGAGTGGCGGGAAGTGAAATCGCCGTGGGATTTCCACCGTCGTCTGCTGCAGTCGCTGCGGGATTTCAGCGCGTGCATGGAGCGACACTTCTTGGGCGTCTGCGTGAATTTCCCCTTAGACATAGTAAGAAATTTTGTAATTATAAACAGCTTAATACTGAATTATGTAATACTCATTGCGGAAATAGTATCGTTAATAATATCGCTAATGATATTCGTTTGTCTCGCAATGTAAGGTCAACAAGGAATCTAAAAAGATCACGACGTTTCGTGCGCCGCTGCAACACTTCACCTGACGAAGTGTTGCAGTGGCGCACGAAACGTCGCGATCTTTTTAGATTCCTTGTTGACCTTACATTGCGAGACAAACGAATATCATTAGCGATATTATTAACGATATGAACAGATTGTACATTATTGTAATCGTCTAATCCCACTGGACCGTTCCTCCTTCCGTTTCCAATCTCTTTTGTGGGAATTCCGGATCCGTGTCAGATCTGCCGATATTTTAGAACTTGTATATTGAGCGAAACTCCTTCATCAACATGATTTAGTGTCTTTTATTTCACTTCATTAACATGTTAAGGGTTGATGAAAAGTTTTGCACCAAATTAAGCAGTTTACACTGCGATAGTCCTTTATTTGTTTAACTTGCAGCTTATTTGTAAGTCATATTTATCTATTGTTGTATTTTGTATTCATACTAAGTTGCGTCTTTCCATGTCATATACAGAGAGTCACAGTCGGGATGTACTCCCTGTTCATCCGTGATTGGTTAAAACGGTTCCCACGTGATCAGATCCACATCCTGCGAACGGAGAGCTGGGCCGAAAACCCGTCAGTGGAACTGAGCAAAATATTCGAGTTTCTACATCTAGGTATGATTTCACACCAACATTTTCTGTCTGTTTTATGATAAGTTTAACATAAAATGAATTGCGATGTTTCTTTGGTCGAGAACCCGTCACTGGAACTGAGCAAACTATTTGACTTTCTACAACTAGGTATGATATCGCACAACCATTTAAGAACAACATTTTGTTTAAAGATTGTTAATATTCAAATATTATAAGTAATGGATATTGTAGCCATAACAGTGGATCCTCACTATAATACATGTATAGGTTTGCATGATTATTAGGGTATACACAAATACAAATTATGACAAGAGCTTGGACAAGTAAAATAACACTGTCAAATTAAAACTGTTGATATCAGAGCTCTTTTATAATGATGATCCATATTTTGTTTAATTATTGTTTTACTATAGAACCATTACCGCCACCTGGGTTAGATGATATCGTCCATTCTTCAAGGGAGAATCAGCGCGATGAATCGGACCAGGCCCTCGGCGGGATGCTCCCCGAGACACGGCGGCTTCTGGAAGCCTTCTATCGGCCCTTTAACCAAGATCTGGCCAGGCTACTGAACGATGAGAACTTCTCGTGGAAAGGCCGGGAAAGTTTGACGAACCATGTGCAAAATTAGTGTAATAATTTATACAACGAACATTTATTTTGGATTGTTAAAAACTAGTATATAGACTAGTTTATAGACAAATTGCACAATTTGTAAACTGATTTCCCCAAAATGAAATCGAATGTTCCAAACGAATTCGATTGCACTTATTCCGGGACTTATACTAGTTTTGAAAGACCGACGCCGACGTCTGTGCAGTTATGTGCAAGTTCGAAGGACCCTCAATGAATTCGATTGAAAACAAGGTATCAAATTAAGCGGGGAAACCTATTTATGCTAGTTCATATAGCGAAGTTAATCAACTGTGAGAATTTCTCATTTAGAGGCGAGTAGTTACTCGAGTTTAACCGTTTGCTAAAAGGTTTTTCGGCTGTACACATTTTGGTAGCAATATGCGGCGTGCATTTTAAAATGGCGCCTATCTGTGCACGACGATGCAGCGCCTTTTACATACTTATTTGCGAGAGGGGCATTATATGTTGGGAAGTTACAGGTCTGGAGCTCTTGTTTCTTTTTGCAATACTTCTATAGAGTTGGGAAACCATAATGTATGTGATAGGGGGGGGGGGGGGGGCAGAAGGCAGATATGACATTCTATAGAGGAAGTGGATAATATAGTTTGTAAGGGGTGTACCAAGATTTTAAATTTAACTTATTTATATTCTATGAGTTGGACTTAGAATTATAGTTGGCCATTTGAAGTCTTGGAGGAATCAAAATCTACAAACAAGTATTAGTATTGAGGCGTTTTATGAAATATTACAACAGGAATAAAACAATATCTTTGATAATAGAAAATGTAAACAATTTTACCAAAATGTTATAATTTGTTCAATTGTATCAATTTTACGTAGGACCTTACGGTTTCCATATATTTTGAAAGTCTAACTTAGAGATCAGGTTCATTAATACAAATTAGACGCCCCCCATATCACTTTGTCTTTCGGCTCAACACCAATGTAGGATGCGTTCAATGTCAAATCTGTAACAAGTGAAATAGCGCCATCTTGAAAACAAAAAAAACATTAACATGACTAACACTGTTTGAAAGTTTTCTTTTACGACGTACTGTACATGTAGTACCACTTCCATAAAGAGCCGTTCTTCCCTGAACTGCAATTCCATTGTATATTTGTATGTATATCATACAGATGTTAACTAACTGTGGAGGGAACATCACGGAATGTTCCCTCCGAGATATTTGAAATGCTATACTGAGGGGTGAATTCTTTGTCATTACATGTTTGCTGAAATCAATTTTAAAATAATAAACTAATCAAGAAAGACAAACAATCGCCAAGGTCATGATTTCTTTACAATAATTTGCGTTACATTTGTTTTCATAGTTGGATTCATGTGGTTTTAAAGTAAAGGGACACACCCTCCTTGTATCACACATACATACATACACAACTTATAAATTAACACGTGAACGTATCTACAGACACACACACACACACACACACACACACGCACACACACATACATACTCACAAGCACACGGCGGGCTTACGGCAAAAAACACGTGCATGCGTTATATTTTGTTGTATAATTTTACAATTATACAAATTAATGCACAGGATTTTTAATTAATATATTATTGATAGTCACGATTCAATATATTGTTTAATATCATTTAATGGGGCGTGATAATTGATCGTTTATATTCTACCTTTGATGAACTAATGATTGCCGACGTAAGGCATTCATAGATATAGTAATGAATTACTTATTGATAGACACGATACAATTCATATTATTGGGGCATGAAAATTCGATCGATTTCTACTAATCGATGTACTTGTCACGTACGTAAGTTCATGCTCGGGTCGTGCTCCGTTTTCCACTGTAGGCGTGCGAGGTGGTGATTTTTTGTTTGTTTGGGGGTGGGGGGGGGGGGGGGGGGGAGTGGGGATTTTAAGAAAAAAGGCCCAATTATTCGGGGGAAGAAACGTATCTCAACAAAATTCGAACACAATAATCATCTAAAACGGGGAAACAATTATCTCATATAATGATTGTTTTTTTTTTCTTCTGCATTTTAATGGATAGTACACTTTTGGTTTAGAGGACGCTTCAAGAAATCATTAATATCTGGGATAGTGGAAAACTAAGAGTAATATTTGGAAGAGCACGTAATTTCAAAGATAATACAAACTTTATTTGATTAAAATTGGTTCAGGAAAAGCTGAAATATCAATACATATATCCGATGGGAATAAATGTTGGACGCACATTTATTGAACAATTTGAGAAAAAAATCTATATAACGTCTACACTTTTTAGAATTATACCAAAGAGGTTTTTAAATGGTTGTTAATGACCTCTCTATTGAATAATTATTTTAACAAAACATCACATTTCATTTGTTTTTATTAAAAAATGGTTGAGCGCCGTCTTGTGTTTTAACTGCTGCCTTTTGAATGATAACAGCATTTTAAAGGGGTAGTTCAGTTTTGGTAGAGAGGGCGCTGCACATCACAATTTTGTTGTGAGGTAATGAAAAACTGAGTGTCGAATTTGAGAGAACATGCAGAATAAACTTTATTTTGTCAAAATCGACCCAGAAACGGCTGAAATATCAATAAATATATCTGACCTTATAATTATTTGGGGCCCAAATAATTAGATGATTTTTTCAAAAAATAAAAAAAATGCTTGCACTTTTTCAAAATTTTCAAAAACGTTTTTTAAATATAGTTGTTGATGCTCTCTCTATTTAATCATTATTTCAATAAAACATCACATGCATACTTTTGTATGAAAAATGGTTGAAACCAATGTCTTTTTAGAAAGCGCCCTCTTGTGTTTTAATGGCTCTTTTTGAATGATAACAGGCTTTTTACTTAGTCGTTTGTAATTTTGTATACCTTTCGAGCATGGTAGAGTTATAACTATTAGTTTATAATGTTACTGTCCAGGTTTGGTTACTAAAGTTCAGCCTTACCAAAACTGTACTACCCCTTTAACTCAGCAATTTGTAAGTTTTTCTACTTTTCGGGCATGGTGGAATTATAATTAATTGTTTGTTATAATATGTTGCAAGTTTTGGTTACTAACATTCAGTTTCACTTAAACTGTACCATCCCTTTAAATTTGTCCTTGTGTTGTTACATGACAAATCGCTCGGATGATTATACATGTAATGTTGACAACAGACCCCAGGCCCAATCGGTACTCATGGTAACAAATTGCCCATACCTCATACACGCACTGGTTCGCCTCCACTTCATTGGCGTACCGAGGGGGGTGTTTGGCGAAAAATTACTGTTTTAGATATTCAAACACACCCCAACTACGCTACTTAATGAAGCTAAAACACCTTGGAAATTCCTGGGTACCACCTGAAATGGCGTTAGCGATTAATGTTGTTATTGAGATGGTAATAATGTTTAGGATATTGCTGATAACGAATACAATGGTCGGTGGTGACTATATTCTGATGATGATGAAGTAGCGATAGTGATTATTGTTATTGATATCGATGCTTAAAGGACCTAAAGAATACAACGTACTTTGACACTTATTCCATAGTTGATGACTTGAAACATAGGTCTGCCGAAAAAAAATCCATGAAAATAAACACAGTAGTGATTTAAGACTAGTTTTCTGATGCCAAATTTCACTTAGCAGCCAGTTTACGCCCCACCCACATTTAGGGTCCGGAATCGGCAGCGTGATCAACATGTGATTGACAATTCATTGGCTTACGTCATGACGCGTCATCTACAGAATTTAGTTCATTAGTCCATTCTTTAGATGACGTCACATTTTGGCGATTTAAAAGGGGCGTTCCCAGGACAATTAGATATTTACTAATTACCCTAAAATTGATTGATTTCATGAGAAATGACTGCCAAATTCTTTTTCTTCGGAGAAAATTACATATAGAGAGCCGAATTGTGAAAATTAGGCCATCTAGACGCTGTAGTTCCTTTAAGAGATCTAGTAACATTGTCCAAATCTACAACACTCTTAGATTTCTAGTGGTTCTCTTATATATTTTATTCGTATTACCAACCGTCAACCGATGTAACCGATTTCGTTTTTTTTTTATTTCCATGTCGTTAACAAAATATTTATAATTAAAAGTGTTCAGATTGTTTATTATCCACTGGAAAGTTATAGCTGTAAACAAAATTAGTGTAACATTTGCAATTAGTCCGCAAATATCACTTTGCATTTTCGCTCTTTATTCGGCAATATAAAATTTAAGTGTGAAAAAAACACATAATTATGTTATCAACCATTCATCACATTTCGCATGTCAACAGAGTTACTAGATCCCTTTAAAGGAACTACAGCGTCTAGATGGCCTAATTTTCACAATTAGGCTCTCTATACGTAATTTTTCATCAAGAAAAATAATTTGGTAGTCATTTCCCACGAAATCAATCAATTTTGGGGTAATTAGTAAATATATAATTGTCCTGGGAACGCCCCTTTTAAATCGCCAAAATGTGACGTCATCTAAAGAACGGACTAACGAACTAAATCATGTAGATGACGTAAGCCAATGAATTGTCAATCACATGTCAATCACGCTGCCGATTCTGGACCCTAAATGTGGGTGGGGCGCGTAAACTGGCTGCTAAGTGAGATTTGGCATCAGAAAATTAGTCTAAAGTCACTACTGTGTTTATTTTCATGGAGCTTTTTTCGGCAGACCTAGTTTACAAGTCATCAACTATAGAATAAGTAATAAATACGTTGTATTCGTTAGTTCCTTTAATGATAGTTATTTTAATGGTAACCCCTCATGTATTTCAAAGGTGGCAAATCCGGTCCGCTATTATAATAATTTGTTTTGTTTTTAATCAAATATCAGTATTTTGTAGAAATTGCTTCATATTATTTGGATAGAATAATGATAATGTAAATGTAATTTGCACTCTATCGAAACAATGTATTTAGTTATGTTATTTTGTATTATTGTTTATATATTTGTTTTATAGTTATACGAATTCTGATAAAGTCATACAATGGCCTTTAGACCGTTCGTTTTGCAATTGAAATATGTATATCTTTTGTATCACATTGTGCGTACACTTATTACAAACATTACCACCAAAACAAACACACACACACAAACACAAGAATAAAGAACGGATATTCAGAGTCATTGAAATTAAGAAGTAATCTTCACAGTTAGATTTATTTATTGATATAATTATATTTATATATATAGTTGTATATATATATGTATATATACTTTCGGTAACTTGATATAATACATACATATTGTTAGTTGTCCACCATCTCGAAGAACCATTTTCATATCTAATTGTTTTTAACACTCACAGTGCCATTCGATCAAATGTATACCATCCCCATATAAACGTCATCTCACTAGAGATAACCGTGTACGAAATCTGGTATGTGGCGAGTTAACACGATCGACACATCCTAATCATTATTAGTTTACACACACCACATAATTCGATACGGTAAAGCAGGGATATATCCCTGGTAAAAGTGTGCCTTTATTATGTTTATTAGAATCATAGAATGCATTTTTGAGAAATGGCGGGAAATTAAATTTTCGGATAGAAGAAATCTTATTCTGCCTCTCTTGGCGTTTTAGGATTCAGCGAATACCGTTGAATGTTACTTTCTACTGCATATATCATATCAGCAGACCACTTAATTAGACTACCGGTTTAATAATTGTAATTTGAAAAAAAAGAAGAAAAAAATAGGTTAAAATTTAGTCCATATCATTCTATTAAATATTAGGTAACCACGCACACACATATTATTACATGTATATAATAATTCAAGATTAGAAGAAAAATAAAACTCTGCAATCATCTGTATCTGTCAAATAACGCTCGGAGGAAAGAAATACAAATAAACAAATATAAATAGCATGTAAATTTCACTTATCTCTTTAACTGGATGCAATTGAGGTACGAATAATAAAACAAAATGTTTGATTGGAGAAATAACTCCCGTCCTGCCCCTAACTCCTCAGCCTTGCCAGTGCTCTTTATCATAATTACATAAATATAATAATTGTTTCTTTATTGCCTGACGAAATAGCGCCTAACTTGGGCTTTGAAATCCAGATTGATTACGAATGCGCTCTATAATTATGAATTAATATGTTACGAAAATTATCCGTAATTATGAATTACGATTTATTACGAATGTGATCTGTATTATTATGAATTAACTGGTGATAAACGTGATCTGCAGCTATGAATAATTACGAGCTGTAATTGTGGGAACTGTAATTATGAATGCATTTTTTACAAACACAATCTGCGGTTGTGATTTATTACGATGTGTTCTGTAATATAGGGTTTCCCGACCATTTCAACACTTTTTTCATTCAATTTTTTATAAATTTGTACTTCAATTTCGTCCGGAGAAGCCAACCAATTTCACAAAAAATATATTAAATTTAGTCATTTGTCACATATTATCGTCCAGTGCAATCAAATTCGTCAGTCACAGATGTGTTTAGCAACTGTGACTGACGAATTTGAATATTGTAATCGACGAAAATGCGTGACGAATTACTAAAATTGAATGGACTTTATTGTGAAATTGGTCGACAATAGACGAAATTGAAGTTGGCATTGGCACATTCTCGACTTCTCGAGACGAAATCGAAGTACAAATTCATAAAATTGAATGAAAAAAGGCGTTAAAATGGACGGGAAAACCTATATTATTACGTACTTACGTGACATAAATTATGGAGAAAAAAACTTGGTATAAGGAAGGGGGTAAGGACAATTTATCATCACTGATATGTTTATTTAAGGATCGGTACCATCATGTGTTCCGATGTGAATATGACATAAAGAGGTAACATCCGTAATCTACATCGATTCAAATCAAGGTGCACGACTTGTTGTAATCCACCCCCTTTCAGCAATCATCAACAACGCTATTATGATTTCAATTAGCTCTATGGGCTGTCACACATTTACGGTTAAAGAGTCTCCTTTGTCGGACAAAGATGGCGCCTTATTATCTACAGAGTCCCTTTAATACACAGTGAGCGAGCGACAAAGAGGGTCCAGAATTGAAAGGAAAAAGCAAGCGGAATCATAATGGCAACAGGTAGGTAGGTTCTTGCTAAACTCTGTATGAATTGAATTCAATCAGCCACATTCTAGTACTTCCAGATACTGTATAACGGAACTCTGACTTGTACGGTTGGGCACCGCCACGCATGTTTGCACCACAAGCACGCGGCAACATAGTACGATCTGGCGCCATTTTGTTTTTACACTATCAAAACCACAGTAGTCGCAACTCTCTGTATAATTAAAGGGACTCTTACACACTTGATAGCCTGGTGCTTTTGTAACCATGCAGACGGGTACGTGCGTTTACAAGCGTGGCACTCAATCAACTGTAGTCTATGCAAGCTATATACAGAGCGTGTGGCGTGCGTATCATGGTGCCTACCAGTGTGTGTGAGCTTTTTTTTAAATAGCGCCCCCTATACACACCGACGGACCTCCTTTACATACAATTTACTCCTTTACATACAATTTAAAGTGGCGTTGACATTCTCAAGCAATCGCCCACCTAAGATTAACGAGTCATTAACATAAATGTATTCATTAGCGCCTAAGGAAGCATCAATGAGATTTGCAATCAAAATCAATGTATTTACAATAGTTATTATATTTATCCACACGACTATAATTTACTGGCTTCATTATTGAATCATAATATTAAATTCGAGTTTGCTTACATTTTGTTTACTGGCATAGTTATGCATGACTGTGATTCTAATAACTACCACATCAAGATCCAATTATGCTTTTGTAACAGATGAATACAGTGCAGTATATCGAAATAACTATTCAAATCCAAAACGAATTGGAACATTATTAATTAAAGTCTTCCGAAATATGATATTACTTTTAGCTGCCAAATAACAATTTTTTTCGACGGATTTCTGTAAAGATACTTTGCATTATAATGTGTCGGTCTTCAATCGTTACCATGGTTGAATGTGACACATTTTGTCAAAATAAGAAGTTAAGAAAGTAAGGGGCCAAAAGAAGATAAAGAAAAAGAAAGAGGAGGTGGGGAACAAAAGGAGGTACATGGAGAAGGTCGGAAAAAGGAAGAGTGTGACATAAAAGAGAGAAGAAACCGTGTACGTCATAGACCTAACAATTAGCAATGACTGTATATCTAAACGGTAAGCTCAGATTAGAGTCGTTGATAAAAACAAGGTATCATGTATAAGTTCATTTCAAATTAAAGCGTGGATGTTTTGTTCAGTCCTTAAGAAAGCCTGACTGTAGAGGGTCAAGGGCATCGTTGTGGAAGCCCTTTTTGAAGAATCCGGAGTTTAACGGATCCATGGCTCCTTCGTGGAATCCCTTCTTGACGAATCCAGAGCTTAGCGGATCCATCGCGCCATTGTTGAAAGCCTTCTTCACGAATCCCGAACTAAGGGGATCCATTGCTCCGTTATTAAATCCCTTCTTTACGAATCCTGATGATAGCGGATCCATCGCTCCGTTGTTGAACCCCTTCTTGACAAATCCCGATGATAGCGGATCCATCGCTCCGTTGTTGAATCCCTTCTTTACGAAACCCGAACTAAGGGGATCCATCGCTCCGTTGTTGAACCCCTTCTTTACGAATCCCGAAGACAATGGATCCATTGCTCCGTTGTTGAACCCCTTCTTTACGAACCCCGATGATAGCGGATCCATCGCTCCGTTGTTGAATCCCTTCTTTACGAATCCCGAACTAAGGGGATCCATCGCTCCGTTGTTGAACCCCTTCTTTACGAATCCCGAAGACAATGGATCCATTGCTCCGTTGTTGAACCCCTTCTTTACGAATCCCGATGATAGCGGATCCATCGCTCCGTTGTTGAATCCCTTCTTTACGAATCCCGAACTAAGGGGATCCATCGCTCCGTTGTTGAATCCCTTCTTTACGAATCCCGAACTAAGGGGATCCATCGCTCCGTTGTTGAATCCCTTCTTAACGAATCCTGAACTAAGGGGATCCATCGCTCCGTTGTTGAATCCCTTCTTTACGAAGCCAGATGATAGCGGATCCATCGCTCCGTTGTTAAACCCTTTCTTTACGAAGCCTGATGATAGCGGATCCATCGCTCCGTTGTTAAACCCCTTCTTAACGAATCCTGAACTAAGGGGATCCATCGCTCCGTTGTTGAATCCCTTCTTTACGAAGCCAGATGATAGCGGATCCATCGCTCCGTTGTTAAACCCCTTCTTTACGAATCCCGACGATAAAGGATCCATCGCTCCGTTGTTGAACCCCTTCTTGTCAAAGAAACCGGACGACAGAGGGTCCATTGCTGAAGGAGAAATAATATATAATGAACACGTTAAATGGATCTATTAACTTTGTTGACAAGTGCAAACAGTAATGAGCGTTAATAAAATGTGTTTCGGTGTGATTTGATATGTCCACAAGTAATGTGTGATAATTTCACGTTAAAGGACCTAAAGAATACAACGTACTTTGACACTTATTCCATAGTTGATGACTTGAAACATAGGTCTGCCGAAAAAAATCCATGAAAATAAACACAGTAGTGATTTAAGGCTAGTTTTCTGATGCCAAATCTCACTTAGCAGCCAGTTTACGCCTCACCCACATTTAGGGTCCGGAACCGGCAGCGTGAACGACATGTGATTGACAATTCAATGGCTTACGTCATGACGCATCATCTACATAATTGAGTTCATTAGTCCGTTCTTTAGATGACGTCACATTTAAAAGGGGCGTTCCCAGGACAATTAGATATTTACTAATTACCCCAAAATTGATTGATTTCATGAGAAATTACTGCCAAATTCTTTTTCTTCGGGAAAAATTACATATAGAGAGCCAAATTGTGAAAATTAGGCCATCTAGACGCTGTAGTACCTTCAATTGATGTTTTTTTGGCCGAGAAATGAGCAAAAATGCAAAGTGATATTCACTACTCATTGCACTTACTTTGAACACGGCTTAAATTATCCCGTAGACAGTTTAACATCTGAAATTAATACTTTTAATCGTAAATATCTTTGAACGAAATGGAAATTTGAAAAACCGAAACCTGTCACGTGCTTTTATTGTTAATATGAATATGACAATGAATGAAAGAACCACTAGAGTTCCAAGTAAGTTTTGAGGATTTGGACAATGTTACTTAGTCCCTAAGTGGGTGAAACATGATTATGCCTTTAATATGTAAATAATGCAATTCCTTACGATAACAAGGTTTACCTCAACAACTATTAAAGCAAGTATAGCCGAAGTATATATATATATATACTTTTAACCCCATTACTTATTTTTAATTGTGGAGGGATATTGAATATGGCGTTCATATACATTTATTGAGAAATATATAGAAGAAAGACCAACCCGACCAACGAGAGCACACTCACCTCCTACGTGGAATTGCTTCTTGGAAGGAAAGAATCCCGACGAAAGCGGCTCCATGGAATTCCCGAAGAAACCTTCCCGTTTCCTCTGCCACGTGAATCTATCGGTAAAGTAATCAAACGGACACATGGTGTAAGATAATAGCAATCAAAGGCAACATATATAATGTGGATTGTCGTATCAAGAAAGTATACTTCTGCGGTTGAAGTTCTCCTTCCCCTTCAAGAATCCCGACGAGAGTGGCTCCATGGAATTCCCCAATAACCCTTCCCGTTTCCTCTGCCACGTAAACCTATCGGTACAGTAATCAAACAGACACATAGTGTATTATAATAGCAATCAAAGGCAACATATATCATGTGGATTGTTGTATCAAGAAAGTATACTCCTGCGGATGAAGTTCTCCTTCCCCTTCAAGAATCCCGACGATAATGGCTCCATGGTATTCCCGAAGAAACCTTCCCGCTTCCTCTGCCACGTGAATCTATTGGTAAAGTAATCAAACGGACACAATAGTAGTAATTAAAGGGAACTCGTATACATTGTACTTTGGATCGAACAAGCCCCCCCCCCCCCCCCCCTTTCATCTGCAACGTGAATCTATCGGTAAAATAATCAAACACATACCAAACACATTTTGTAAAGGTTTAGAAAGTTTACCAAAACAGACAACAACTTTACTGAAGACTCGCTTGACGGGGTGGGATACTATCCTGCCGTTGAAGCTCTCATTTGATTTCGGGAATCTCGTTGAAATTCTTCAAGTAACATTGGCTGTTCCTATGTCACGTGAAGCTCTTAGTTATATAAACGAACATAAGCACGTGTTGTGTATGTTAGGAACTAAATACATTACCGAGGGAAAACACATTTAGGGTAGTACATAATTTCCATTGTGCTCTAACCACTAAGCTAAAAGCTCTGACTTGTAATGGCGAAACTTCCCAAATAAGAAGACAGAAACCCGTGTAATTTTTCATAGGGATGGCAGCTTTACATATGAATTTTATTTGTGGGAATTTGTATTCAATGGTAATTAATATGACTGTGATACACCATGTTGA
This sequence comes from Echinarachnius parma, assembly GCA_037951105.1. Taxonomy (NCBI): domain Eukaryota; kingdom Metazoa; phylum Echinodermata; class Echinoidea; order Clypeasteroida; family Echinarachniidae; genus Echinarachnius; species Echinarachnius parma. The sequence continues at coordinate 201,542 of JBAMJV010004604.1, read as the reverse complement.
ACGTTTCCTTTCTTGATATGTGTGGAAGGAATCCCGAAGACTTTCTGGTGAGCGGAGGGTAATACGTCTTCCCGCTGACCGAGACCTCCGGATTGAAAGATCAGTGCTCTAACCACTATTAAGCTATAATCTCTTCATATGGCAATACTACTTCCCATTTGAGAACAGAAATCCTATTTGTCCCTTTTATCATATCGGTTATATCTTACCTATGTGGAAGGAATCCCGAAGACTTCCTGGAGAGCGGAGGGTAGTAGGTGTTCCCATTGTCCTCGACCTCCTCTCGCAGGATGGACAGAAGGACCTCGAGCTCTTTGCCAGACAGGGTCGGGTCCTGGTCGTTCTCGGCGTTGTCGATGTCCGTCTCGTCCTTGAGGACCTTCTCCAGAGCGCTGATCAGGCTGTCTTCCTGCCGTTCCAGGGCCTGTACCAAAGAGTAAACATAGACGAAATGCAGGTATAAATTCAAAATGAAAAATTATGTGAGCAGTTCCAGGTAAGAACGTTTGAGTCGTTCTCGGCGTTGTCGATGTCCGTCTCGACGTCCTTGAGGAGCGCTAATCAGTCTGTATTCCTTCCGTTCCTCCCGTATAAAGGAAATAGTGCAGATGTATATCGTAAAAAAGTATCGTAAAAAAATAAAAATGAATGATTATGTGAACTGAGTGAACAAAGGAGAGAGATGAGATAAAAGACCAGTCTAATCGAAAATGGATTGTTAACTTTTCCAGCTCAAGATTAACCGTTGCAAACATGGCAGAAGAGAAAGTGTGTACATTGTATACAAAAATTAGCAGTAAATAATATTAAACGGTATATATATTGCATATTAGGGGTGTCTTCGTCTCACTCCATCCCATGTGTACGGTACAAAAAGCTGTATCGCTTCGGTGATCCCTCGCATATATCCCCAAGTTGATTTGTATCCTTCGGGTTTATGTCAGGTTCATAATAGCTTCTGACCATTCAGGCAATGAGAATTAAGGGGTTTCAGGGACGAGCACCGTCTAGGGTTTTATATAGCTCAGTCGGAAGAGCAACAGTCTAGCAATTTCGAGGTCTCGGGTTCGAATCCCGTTGGAATCCCATTTTCTTTGCCTTCTTTTAATCACAATATATTTCTGGTCAGTTTCTTTATATGTTTGTATGAAGATAAGATGCCAGTCATAACTGGTTGAAATCCGCACAAATTTACTTTCTCTTACGCTTTAGATTTGAAATTAAAACACCAAATAATTGCAAGAGTTATCTGCTTATAATGGATACTATTCTTATGCTGAATAGACACTACTGTGTTCTTATGCGCAGACTTCCAGTGCTGCAAATAAACTTTTCCGGCAATCTTGACAATAAAAAGGTATTTACATTGAACTTCTTTTTTATGAAGAGAATATATCCCTTGGAACATTGTTTATTTCGAGACGTTCATTAGGTGTATATATATATCCTTAACCTACTTGCGTGTCCGTGAGAGCGAATATCAGTAGCTTATTATCTAAACCTCGGGGTATCCATTTACTAATTAAGTGATTATATTTCGAGAGTGGGGTCTTTACAGAGTGATCGAATCATTGCATGGAAGCGCTTTTCTTTTAACATTTCACGTCAAGTTTAAAAATCCAACTCGTGGGGCAAATAACGTCTAATGTTATTGACTTTTCATCATGATAAGCTTTCCGCGAAATGTTGTTGAGTTGTGTGGGTTTCGGCTTCCAAATCATCAAGAGTAATTTGAATCATGAGACAACTAAATGACCATGAGATGAGTGATCAAATAAGAATGGAAATCACCTATATATGCATATAATGTGTATAACCTTTAGGCAAGGCTGCATGTCTGAATGCTAGAAACAACTGGTTGCAGAATAGTATCGTTCATACGATAGGCCACTGCCGCCGCTCGTGTGATATAGTCGCCCTCCTTTCCAGTCGTCCTTGCTATTTAGACGAGAGGCCGTGGGGGTGTTTCACAAAGATTCTAAGTTAAACTTAACTCTAAGTTGGACTTAACTGTTATGGAAAGCCATTTGTAGCCTTGGAATACAATATATTCAAAAGCAACAAAGCATGCATTTTAGACTTTTCACAAAATGTTGCATCAAGAACATGAAATCTCCTTGATAAAAGAAAATATTAATGATTTGCATCAACATTTTATGCGTTTGAAAAAGGACTTTTACAACAATTGTTCAAAGAAGCTAATGGCTTTCCATACTTTTGTGAAACACCTCCCTGTTTGGGAGTCATATAAGCTATAAGGTAGTTACTCAGAAACCCTTTTCTCCGTGGAACCAGTGGCGTATCAAGAATGTAAGAAGATGACCTAGAATCAACCAATCATAATCATGATTATGAAACGGGTGGACAAAATATGGACAGACATAATGGCAGAATTGAAAAGAAAGATACATTTTCCAAAAAGATGTATAACAACTCTGAATATTTTGTTTCTTCTAAAGGTGAGTAGTTCTTAGCAGGATTAATAGCAACGCAAAGATATTACATTTAACATTTTGACTCGATATATCGTAATAATGCTCCTGAGATGCAAAAAATCGAATAGAAATCAATGTCGAATGGAAGTCATATGAAAAGAAAAGTACAAAAAAACATCGAGACCCTTCATAATTAATAAAGTTCACGTTGATGTGCTTTTAAAATCCGCGCAATGGTGCAATTGGTTTGATATCACGACACCTAACCCGCAGAAAGCTCTGTCGGGGGGCATCAATCATTGGTGCGCGTCCCCGGACGGCACGGCCACCAGTGGCTACAGGGATCCGATGTCAGAAAATAATTAAGCGGGACGCGGTTATACGACTTTATCTAACCTATAAAACAGTTCAATAATAAAGAAAAAGAAAAGGGGTAAATCTAGAACAGGAATAAATAAGTACTGACCACTGACTGACCTATTATATCATGTTATTCAAGCCCGCATCTCTGGTAACCATTCTTAAAAGTGCATTCCTTTTGCTCATAATTGTTGGACGATTGTGCACCAACAAATAATTGATATTGGTTTGATCTTACTAAATTAGATCCTTTAAACTGGATCACTAATTTTGTACTTTGGAGAGCCGCTCGGGGGGCATGAAAAGGGGATGGGTGGGGCTTCGTCGCGTTCCATATCATGCCTATAATATCAGCCTATTTAAAGTAGCTCGGATTATTCAATCAGACGCGCGGTGGCGGCGCTATATTATTTGGGGTGCTGGGTGACGGAATAAGTTCAGCAAGCAAGGGTCTAAACTAGACTAGGTGCCATCTTGCGAACGCCTTGCGCACGTCACGTTCCGTATACGAATCAGTGTACGGTACCAGTGGTAAGCATTACACGCAAACTAGAGCCTAGTTCAAAATGGCGACCCGCGGTGAAGCATCCCTAATCTCCGTCTATTAAAGGTAGTTCAGATTCGTCAAATCAGATGCGCGGCGCCATCTTGCGTACGCGTTGCGCACGGTGCGTGATGCACGTTAGCTCAGTGTCATGCGGTGCGCGCAAACTAGCCTAGTTCAAAATGGCGACCCGCTGTGTAGCATCACCACGCTTGATGCCCTTTAATATTATTGAACAGATGTTGCTTCGTAATCGAGTGTGACGATATACCGTGTCTCCCCCCTTGAGACCTTGAAGTCTCGTTTGCCGTGGCGCATCATACCGCTGTCCGATAAACCATGGGGGTGCCATAATCCACGTATTGGGAGCAGGGGTGTAGCTTAAGAGTCCAGGGGGTGTTTCACTACGATTCAAAGCTGAACTTAGCTTTATAGTTTGACCTAAATATTATGGAAAGCCGTTAGTTCTTTGTAAAATTGTTGAAACGGTTCTTTTGAAAAGGCACAGAGTTGGATAAAATCGGTTGTTGTTATCCAGAAATTGTTGTTTTTTGTTTGGTAGTCTCAAATACTTGTATTTGTTTTTGTTTTTGCATTTGACCATGTTTTTTTTCAAGGCTACAAATGGTCGACTTAAACTTAAGTCCAAATTTGAATCGTTGTGAACCCACAAAAATACACATGTTATCATCCATTCATCACCTTTTGCACAGTCATGTCAACAAAGTTATCAGATCCCTTTAATAATGGTGCAAAATAATGTCGTCTACTGATATGCCCCTTTCCCCTGATAGCTTCCATCACCGGCCATCTGGCGCGTAGCCTAGAACTCGAAACCTGAAACGAGGCTTGCTCGCGGCTGGCAACTTGAATAGTTCATGTAGTTAGCGAATCTCAAATGGTGATTGTATTGATCCCACCCTGCCAGCGGATCCCAACTGATATCTCCTAGATCATATTAATCATCATCATAAAATAATATTCAATAGAGTATGAATCTCGTGTTGTTTGGATTTATCTTTATTTCCCGTTTATGTTAGTTGTTCGATTAGAGGTATATGTTCCTCATAGATAATTGACACCACCGATTATCATTCATGTAACCCTATATTCAATTGACATTAACATTCGAAGGAACGCAGGGCGGCTGTATGATTAGTCTAGGTTCTATACTCTGTGAACTGTACCCGCGTGCATACACCTTTCCCCCATACATCGCGTTACCCTGTGAACTGTATGCCCGTTGGATCTGTTGGACACAGATCCAACAGATCTGTCGGACACAGATTTCGTGTGTACAGATCACTCGAGTGAGTACAGATCAATGCTGTATACAGAGCTCTCTCATTGGCGGGTTCGGGGTGGCGGAGATCAGCTCTCGAAAGTCTACATCTAGTCTACTGTATGATTGACGTATGCTTAGCGAATATTAACGTTATACAGTGCTATAATATTGATGCGGCCCAGAAAAGTGGATCCCATGATATCTCATCGATTTGATGAGCATTTTTATTATGTCTTTTCATTATTGTTCTTTATCTCATTTGCATTACTCTGGTTGAATGTTCGATTTGGGGTGCAAGTGTCTTAGATATGCCCCTCCCCCTTATAAACGCAACCGCTTATATTATCCGGCATGTACGTCAACCTAGACATGCTATAATTCGAAGCTTACATATTTCGCGATGAGGCATATTCAAATGCTCAGTGTTTCACAATTATTAATGGATCAAGGATTTGATGATGCGACCCTGAAAAATAATTCAAAATTATATTATCTCAGTCAAACTTGTCTTAGCGGCAACCTGTCTATAGCAGCCAACCTGCCTATAATTTGGCGGCCACCACAAAATAATGACCCCTAACAGATAAAAACCATGTTATGGAACCTGTCTTTAGAGGTCACCTGCATACAGTGACCACTTTATTTGTTTCCCTTGGGTGGTCACTATACACAGGTTTGACTGTATTTCCAAATAGACGTATGATTACGGGGTACAAGTGCCTGCTGTGTGCCCCATCATGCCCATCGATCCCCGATAATCATTTTTAACCCCACAAGTCCTGGCTATACCGATTATCTGACATATTATAGCCTAGAGTCCGAAGCCTGCAGATTCGTGATGTCGTCTATTGACATGCCTAGTGATTCCCAGAGGATGCAAGCTGTATTGAAACTACACTTGAACCTGATCCCATATACTTATCTCCCCGATTCAATTTATCATCGTTGGGCATTTTAGGTTATGTCTCGACTGAGAAAAAAAGAAACTCGAACAAACCCGATAATCACTACATGACTTTTATCTGCAACCATCCTTTCGATATGTCTTTCCCGTTTAAAATATGTTACCAATGATATAATCATACATGCTGAAGATTGGTCCCTAGATAATACATGTTCCCTAAATATATTCTATTAGTCTAAGAAAATGTAAGTCAAACAAGCGCCCATTTGAAAGAGAATTTCCGGGAGAAATTACAATGTAAATATTCATAATCTTGTCGATATTAATGTTCTCCCGATAAATCCACTGAGGATTTAAAACCGGATATCTAGGACTAATTTTAAATAGGCATAAAGGATTGTAGGGATTCTAAACGAAATGATTCCCAAAGTTATTTATTCCGACCTTGGTAGAAGTGGATCATGTTAAACTTCATCGATTCAATCATCATGGAGTATTTATATGTCTGAATTTATTGCGAAAAAGATGAATAAAAGATGGTACGTGAAGAAAGAAAAAACGAAAAACAGAATTACGTTGATTCTCCTTCATACGTGTGTCTGTTTTTAGGAATAAAACAACATAATGCTATTCCATGAGTTGCGATTCATTGTATAAAGTTACAAATTAATTGCATGTCAGGAAATTATGCACATTTGAACCAATCCGATTTGCGCATTTTAGTCACATGATCTGACTTGCAATTAATTGCAACTCAATAATCGATTGCATCTCTTTCTGCAACAGGGCCCTGGTGTGAGATACTGTTATATGGAATAGTTTCTACCCTAAATAATTATGATTATAATTGTTGGTGCGTCCTCAATAATAACGAACCAAATAGTAGTATGATTAAGTTTGTCCCAAAATAAAAAATAAAAAACATGTCACGTATCTGTATTTAAACCAAGTAGAGCCGCTGGAATATATCGTTGACGTCATGCCTCCCATTTCAAACATTGCATAGATATTCATTCCGAAATATAGGAACTATAAAGTGAGATAATGAGACTTTCTAAAGTGAGTTCATGTCGGATATAATGTTATTGTCACCTTCTTATATTTCACAAAACTGATGGATGAAACATAATTGGCAGGTCTTGTCTCCAGTTTCTAACGTTTAAAGTCAATTACCCTTGATTTCCATAGTTCAATGCACATACAATCATTCAAGTGTTCCAATTTCGAGTACGTAATGCACGTATATTTGTATATAACTGCCATACCCTCGCTTAAAAATCCAATTTAAAGCATTAAGAATACATTGCAAAGACTTCGCTCGTTCGTGCAATAAATATTTAATATCATCTAAAACTGACGCCAGCGAAAATTTGACGGCAAAGATTTTAGACCTGAGAAGACGCTTGTTATTAGATTATCTTTCCATTTATGTAAAAAAACAAAATTAAAATGGAAATAAACTTTAAATGCACGTCTTTCGTTTATATTTGGCGATACCATAATAGGAGCAACCGGAAATCTACGAGAACAAAAATATTATTCATATTTGCGTTATAGTGCGAACTAGATCATGTAATTGCAACTTTGAAGGGCAAGAATGCTAACATTTACGTAGCCTTTATTGTTTAATGTCTTAACCCTTTAGGACATTATTGTCCTGCGATACCGCGCACTGGGGTAGGGAAAGGTTATTACATTTTTTTTGTTGCAAACAAAAACACATCTACAATCCATTGTGATAAACAATTTCAATGCGTGTGGAGTATTTTTTGTATATCTTAATTTTTATGTTGCAATTGAATAGCTTTATGAAGCAGCACTCAATTCCTGATATGCCTAAAGTTTGCTTGTTGTTAGTCCGTTTTCGTCCACCTCATATCTTCAAGTTCATACATTTCTGTTAATATGAAATTACAGAAAGTATTAATTGTCCCCAATACAGGTTTTGATTGTATGACAAACATGTGGTGGACGATATCTGGCGGGGGGGGGGGGGGGGGGGGGGGGGGGCGAATTCTGGCAAGAGTACCCTTGAATTCAGCAGCATGCATGCAATGAAGTTATATATGCCATATTATGGCTTTATTTGGAGCAAGTGTATAGGGTCGGGATTTGTGGTTATGTTTCACACACGGAGGGAGAAACGAAAACTGCTCTTATCACTACCAATTTAGTACAACAAGAAGCACTTTGAGAATTAAAATTGAAGTATTACAATGGTACTATGCTAAAGTTCGGCGCCTTTTATAATATTTAAAATCTCGTTATCAAATGTTTCTCATCACTTAATTACACTGTCTACAGCTATAATACCTAAATGTCGATGGATATGAAAACCTGAGCGTAGGGAAATTAGTTATTGTTTTCATACCCAATGCAAGCCAAAAAGGTGTTTACAACTTTAATTAAATACATTTATCTTTCCGAAGTCATGTCATACATTTTAATGCTGCTTGTTACAACACCGTTCATGCTTAATCTAAGTCTAGTTCTGTCAAACAATTTAATTTAGCGCAGATCGTTTTCCCTAATGTCTTTACTAGGCTATACAGACTAGCTTCGAAACAAAACAAACCTCAAACCTAAATCACACCTCATCTCTAGTAAACTTAAATCACACTCCTCATCTCTATTACGTCTCATTAACATAAACACATCCGAAAAATATTCAGGGAATATAATATGCCAGAGCCTAATTCCCAAAAGGTGCTAAATCCACTTTTTCAACTTTGGAGAAAAGTAGGTTTTCTTTGTCCAACTCTGTACACATGCCTATGGTAATATGAAAATGGAATATTCCATATTTGGATTTTTGAGTAATTTGTCCTAAAATGTGGATTTCCAGGTAGCTACGTAGCTTATTATTGTCCCTGGTGTTCGGGTTAACTCAATTTTGATGGGAGAATGTGGATTTTAGCGTCTTTTGGGAACTGAGCTATTCATATGCTGACATGCCCGCGTGTTCAAACACACAAATTTAATCGTATAGCTAGTCAGGAGACTGTATTCTTTAGTCAGCTCTTGACTAAGCTATACGACGGAAAATTGTCGGAAAGTGTGTGTCCTGAACGCTCACTAACGAAACGGTCGTATAAGAATCATGATTAACGAAACGGGGGGGGTTTTGAGCATCGTTGTTCGTACGAGAGCTGACTAGAATCACCGCTCGTTTTGTCGGGTGAGAACGCCCGGTACCGATTCGCTAATCATGATTCGCTATAGTCTATAGCTAACGACACTCGTACAACTGGGCGTGGCTTAGACAGAAAAAAGACAGCACACTGCGCAGTAGCAAACTGCGCACTTATACGATGTTTCGTGCAGCTGAATGCCAGCTGTTTTTGGGATCGTTGTTTTTGTGTACGTTCGTTCAATCATGTTATTCAGCTTTCTAGGTTATGATTCCGGGATGAAAAATTGTTTGTGTAGGTGAACACGCTGTAAGACAGGATGACATTGTATTGTTGTCATTGAATCTTTGACATTGTTGTCATTGAAATCTTTGACATTGTCTGTCCATTGAATCTTGACAAGGATGATAATACCAATCCCAACGACCGGTCAATTTCTGAGAACCTTGCCTGTTTTATTATAACCTTCCCGCGCCCGTTCGAATTTCAGATAGTATGTGAATTATTGATTTCCCCCCCTCCCTATTCGTTCTACACAAATTATACCATGCTTACCATGATATCCGCACAAGGAAAGGAAAACAAATAATTAACTTATATTATATTAGTTGTCTCCACGAACATAAATATATTGATTCGAATCACTTTACTTAGTAATCCACCCCCAGTCGAAACAGAACTACATTGTCATGGATGTACCTCCGACATGCAAGGACATATAATGTACATACAAACTTGTTTTGGGGGAAACCCCTTAAAATGGCCCAATATTCGCCTTTACTGCCGATATGATGTAAAGTTGTAATAACACAAAATGTCTGTGTATGTAAATGCACAATCAATGATCCGTGATTAAACAAAAAGTCTTGACTCTTACCAATTCAAATTAATAACATGATCAGGGGTGTGCCCAACGCAGATGCCAAAACCAACGCGAATAATAGTATATGGGACGTCCAATACCATAGTTGCATGACCCAACGAGGACGACTACATAATAATTTTTGCTGTATAATTTCATTTAGTCCATGTTAGTAGAAATAAAACTAGAATTAATAACATAAGTACGGTATTAATGTACTATAAAAAGTTCTTTATGATTTAGTTTGTTTGGATGTTTCAAGAAGATTTCAGCTAATGCTTGTCAGGTTGTTTTTGGCTTTATAAATCAAGCTAAACTACTGATGATTCGACGGCACGTGTCGCCTCGTATTTTGACCCGTTGACTGAATTGTGTGAAATAACTCGCCTGATCGGCGGCAAATATATACCATACTGAATGGTTAACATGTTAAAGGAAAGCATACTTTACATGAATGTGTTTGGTTTGTATTACCACAAACAATACATTATGCAAGAGTATGTGTGTCCGAAGCGTCTAGAAGTGGAAGTATCAAACAGCAAAGTCCCAAGGAAGATTCGCAAATACTTTTTTATTCAAGTATAGTGGGATTTTTTATAACAACCGTTTGGCATAAATTATTCACGTACTGGTGTTATCCCTCAAGAAAATCGATTTTTCTATAATTCCAAAAAGGCGCTGAATCCACTTTTTCAACTTTGGAGGTAAAGCAGGTTTCTTTGTTCTAACTTTGTACACAGTATGCCTATATGGGAATACAAATATGGATCGTCTCTTATTTTGAATTTTATTGAATAATTTGTCCTAAAATTTGGATTCTAGATTGTTACGTAGCTTATTAATGTACTGATATCGCTAACTCAATTTTGTATGGAAAGGTGGATTTAGCGCCTTTTGGAACTGAGCTCTTCATTTTATAGCAAAGTATAATGTGTACAGTTGTTACACTAGTGAAAAACACATGCAAACGAACAAACTTTTGTCCTGGCAAGGGCGCCATGCTTTGTTTCATATTGATTCCCTATATTAATAAAAATATTCAAATACGCGGGAAAGAAACATAACAATGAGACAACAGGTAATTGGTTGAGAACCGCCCATAGAGTTATATACTAATAACTATATGGAACCGCCACAGTCATATATCATTATGACTGTGGCAGGGACCGCGACTGATGTTTCGAAGATATAATCCAATACACTAATGGTGGCCTCCTTGAATGAACTATCATATAATGAAACAATAATACAATTTCAAGTCTGGAAATGAAGAAGCGCCTAGCTTTTGTGAAAGAAAGTGAAAAGCGAATTTTAATACCGACCGATGGTTCATATTTCATCTAAACAGGAAGCACACAGAGGCGAATCGACGAGTAGTAAGCTAAGAAAGTGGGCAATCTCCTGAAATGGGCGTAGCTACCGTGGGGGGGGGGGTGGGGGGGGGGGGGGGTGTTCGTGCCCCAAATGATTAACAACACAATACCAAAACCAGTAACAAAGCAAACATACAGCGTTAAACAGACGTATCCTCCAGTAGTGCGCTATAAAGTTAAACAGTGAAGGTAAGCAGAGGGGGAGGGGGGGGGTGGGGGTGGGGGGGTTGGATTGTGAGCAGCACGCCGAAAATTGATTTGACAACTATGTGTGCACTCCCCCCCCCCCCAAAAACAAAAAAAAAAAAATAAAATAATAATAATAATAATAATAATAAATAAATAAATAATATAATAATAATAATAAAAATAATAATAATAATAGTACTTTATAGTTAAAAATGACCCTTCAATAAGGCCGCCCACGCACCACAACAATCTATGGATAAATCACTCTCACAAATTACAAACTTTAATTAATATTCGCAATTTCACTTTTATCTTGAGCATGTTGAATGGATATCACCCACATACGGCGCGCCCACGTCCTTTTTTGTTATTTGTATTAGTATTATTAGTATTCGTCCAATTAATGCGAATTGACTTCGAGAGTCCGTCATTCATTCAAGAGTCCGGGCATTGACCCGCGAAGTGAAGGGAGAGAAAACAATCAATAATGAAATGGCATTCCATGAAACGAAATAAAGCTATGATCAATGATTATGAGGATAACAGTTATTGCTTCTCTCCAAATTCTCCATAATTATTAGTTTCATTATGAAATACAGCGTCATCCCGATTCGGCATAATGTTGAAATTCTAATTACACGTCTGTGCGTCCCATTTTTGTTTATTTATTTTGGACTGAAAGTATGTGTGTAGATTATTGTGATAATCCGATTTGTGGACAGAACGGAAACATAATAATATCCATTAAAATTAAATGAATACAATTGCATTAATCAAACGACCACACGGGGACAGTTTTTAGGTTTAAATTTTTATGTAAATGAACAAAAAAAATACAAATGAGAATAATGTCGAATGTATTATGATATTGCATTATGTACTATTTGTTCCTCAACGACCTAGAAAATTTTCATGATAATATTACGACTAACCATTCTTCTATATATCGAAAAACCAACCAACCCTTTTTTCTAGAGAACCCGAACTTTAACATCATTAGAACGAAACAAAAATTAGTGAACAAAAGTTCATCGATTAAACGATATCTCTGGGAGAATTATTCCTGTTTTCAATTTTTTGAAGTGAGTTTGTCGAAGGGATATCGTGAACTTTAAAGTCCCTACTTGTAAAAATCACTGATACGTACGAAGATTCGAGCAATCACATTTACAATGGCATATGATTTTGCTAAACCGTTGCCTTGTTTCAGAAAATAAAAGTGAAAAATTCCGACTAGTATTCCGGTCGGACTCGCCATCTTGCGATGGGTCTCACTGGGGGCACCATCTTGACTCAAAACATGGACATTTTAAAAATGCCATACGTTCCTTTATAATTTGCTAAACATTTGCTAAATCATTGCTAAAAGTAGATTCCGACTGGTTTTCCGGATGTTACGTATCTGCGTCATGTGTCTCCTTGTGAAGAGCCTCGTGGGACGCCATCTTGATTCGAGTAGATCATATGAAGTAGGAACTTCGAAAATTAGAAGAAAACATTCTAACCCTCGCATGAAGATCAGTGGCGTAGCGAAGGAGGGGGAGTGGGGAGGGGGGGTGAGGGGGGCCATGGGTCCGAGCCCCCCCACCCCCCCACACCCCCCCCCCCATTCAGGCTCGGCAATTAGTTGTACTTGTTTTGTTTTTTGCCTTGCTTGCCTTGTTAATATAGGTAGGTTTTTTTTTCTTTTCTTTGTTGGAACACCCCCCCCCCCCCACCCCACCCCCCTCCCCTCCCTCCCCCCGATTGTTCTGCTAATTACTCAACGCCCTTAAATTGTTGTATATTAATCAACTATTTTTAATCTTGGCTTTGTTTGGTGAATTGAATTATGACGTGTCTTCTTTATATAATGTTTAAATGACGATCTGAATGTTGATAGTCCGTCTACCTTTGTTTCATTCTGAAACAAGCTTTCCCTTCACGCAGAAAATCTTGCCCCCCTCAATAATTGTTCGCCTAATTGTCCGGGTAGAACTTTGTAACAATAACATATCGTCGTCTTCTAGTAATTTAAATTCTCATTCAGTTCTTATCTTTTTTACACTGATATCTACTGCCATCAAATTGAGATGAATTATGGTGATATCCGAACGCGTCTTGTAAAGTCACGCGAACAAATAAATCACAAAGAAAAGGTGATACGTGATACGAACTGGCATTCCTTAGCAATTATTGGCAACGAGTTACCTTATGTCTTTTTAAAAACGGCGGTACGATACTCTTTTGAGCTATTGTTTTTATTTCAAAGAAACTAAAAAAATAAGAAACAGTAGTTCACATTCAGCTTATTGTCAATATGTAGTGTAAAAGTCGCTATCAATTTTTATTGCAAACGTATAGCGTTCCCGGAACAAGAACTTTATCTATACATTATATTGATCTTAGGTAGATGTTGATATACTCAACACAAATCAATGAAACAAAATAAGAATGTATACTGCTGTACACGAAACCAAACCTATTTCGAGAAGAATTTAATCATATCCTGTAATTTTAATTTCCATTCTTTCATGATAGTGCATCTTTGATATCAATAATGTTGGTACAGAATCCCGTTTTGAATGAAAAAATACTGACAAAAAATGTCTGTAATTTTGGTAAAAAGTGTGACTGAACCATCCAAATTTGAATCAAAACCAAAATGGTCAATTATGTGGTTCAAACATAGTGAATACATTCTTTAGAGTAAATTATGTTAGTCACAGACATTGATAAACATATACACACAATCTAGCCCATCCCACAATTAAAGATACGTATACAATCATGTACATGCGATGATGCGAACACATTAAGCCCGGCGCAGACAGAGCCGACTCGACCCGATCCGACTGGTTTCAATCAGGCTAGAGTTGGGCCCGGTCGGTCGGATCCGATTCATCGTGTTGAATCGGCCCCAACTGGCACCCAATTGTCTCTCGACTGGCAAAATGTGTGTCGCGAGGCACTGAAAACTAAGCCGATCCGAATGAAAACCAGTCGAATCGGGTCGAGTCGGCTCTGTCTGCGCCGGGCTTTACGGACAGAAGTTCGGAAAGGTTTATATTAACTGGTAGTGTCAATAATTTCGTATCCGAAATCATCATGATAATTGAAGTTTGCAATTTTACACACAACAAAGGACACTCGTTCATGACAAGGTATAAACAAACATAGGTAATAATCACAAAAGTCAGATTATTCAGGGAAGAGAATATACAGAGGTGGCGAAGGAGAGGAGGGGAAGAGGGTGAAGGCGAGTGGCGGGAGAGGTAAATGGGAAGGGGAGAGGGGGAGGAGAGGGGGGAGGAGAGTTAATGGGAAGGGGATAGGGAGAGAGGAGAGGGGGAGGGGAGAGGTAAATGGGAAGGGGAGAGGGGGAGAGGAGAGGGGGAGGAGAGGTTAATGGGAAGGGGAGAGGAAAGGGGGGAGAGGTAATGGGAATGAGAGAGGGGGAGAGGTAATGGAAAGGAGAGAGGGGAGAGGAGAGGGGGGAGGAGAGGTTAATGGGAAGGGGAGAGGAAAGGGGGGGAGGAGAGGTAAATGGGAAGGGGAGAGGGGGGAGGAGAGAGGGAGGAGAGGTAAATGGGAAGGGGAGAGGGGGAGAGGAGAGGGGGAGAGGAGAGGGGGGGAAGAGAGGTAGATGGGAAGGGGAGAAGGGGAGAGGAGAGGGGGGAGGAGAGGGGGAGGAGAGGTAAATGGGAGGGGGAGAGGAGAGGGGGGAGGAGAGGGGGAGGAGAGGTAAATGGGAAGGGGAGAGGGGGAGAGGAGAGGGGGGAGGAGAGGAGGAGGAGAGGTAAATGGGAAGGGGGAGAGGGGGAGGAAGGGGGAGGAGGGAGAGGGGGAGGAGAGCAGAGGGGGAGGAGAGAGAGGTGAAATGGGAGAGAAAGGGTGATCGAGGTTGCATGAGTTTGGACATTTTGATTATACAATGAGCAGAACGAGATCGAGAAATAAAACAGAAACCAAACAATAGACAACAAAATAATAAAGCATGAAGAAAGGAGGGATGGATAGAAAAACACACAAATGAATATCATTATAGAAGACAAGACAGTACAAACAATAACCTTAAAAGGAGGTAGAGGGAGACAAACAGAGACTGAGAATGATGAAGAAGGAAGGAAGAAAGGAAGAGCAAACATGGAAGATAAATAAACATGCAGCAAACGCCAACAACATGACTTTGTATAACATTATAACGGGGAGGACGATTATAGGATTGAAGGATCTTAAAGAGTGAGAGTCAAATAGCTCTGGGCGGAGCTCTCTCTCTCCCCGATCATCCCGCCACGAGATGCCACTCACTCGCGACCATGTTGACCAGTGACCACTGCTGGAGTGTTTGTGAGCCCGCGGGGCCCAGCAAACACGATAATATCCAGTGGATACTTGGGGGTTTTGATACCGTGGCTAATACCATTGGACTATCTACTCGACTAGTAGACTAGAAAATCAGTCTCTATATTTCGCTTGTTGTTACATTCAACACTTCATGGGGTAGTAGTATGACGTCATATATTTTAAAGGAAACACCATGCAGAGTCGTTTTGTCCGACTACTCGAGTAGATGCTGGGGGCTTGGTATGGTGGATTTAAATATACCTCGGATTGTGTAGTTCGAGAAGCTTTACTGCCGTGATTATATACCGTCCAGGGCCCCGTTGCAGAAAGAGATACAATCGATTGTAAGTTACAATTAATTGTAAGTCAGATCATGTGTTCTAGATGCGCGAATCTGATTGGTTGAAACGCGCAAAGTTGCTGACTTACAATCAATCGTAACTTACAATCGATTGTATCTCTTTCTGCAACGGGACCCAGAAGTGGCATAAAGAGAGTCAATCTACCCTATAAACAGGTGATAAAGGTCCTATGTCCTATAGACGACAAGGAGTTTAAAACGTTGGCTGATACCACGGACTGTGTATTCGAGTAGCTTTTTTTACCGTGATTATACCGTCCACAAGTCAAGTCAACCCGAATTATTCAGATTCAACCTAGATGAGGTCCGATCCATAAGACGACAAGTTGTTAACCACGATGACGGAATGATACATCGGACTGTCTGTACAAGAAGCTTGATAATAATATACCGTCCAATATACTAGTCAGTTAGGCAGCACGAGAACATAATCACGCATATAGGGCAAACGGGGGCATGGATTCCAATTAAGGTGGGGGCGTCTTGAGACTATAAATGAAATGACCGTTATTTATTTATCTATTTATTTATTTATTTACTCGCATACTTTTTTTTATTGACATTTAATTTTATATGACTGAGGGGGCAGGTATAGGAGTCAAAACACCCACACACAGACGTACACTGGTACAGAGGGGCCTACCCCCAGTGCACCCGTCCCCCATTCTTTGGGGGGGAAATCGCCAGCACACTAGCGCCTCTAGTCGTAGAGGCTTATAGAGTACAGAAGCCATGACGTCATAGAAATTTTTTTTTTTACATTTCAAATTTGAACTTCATTTTCATAAAGAGCATGAAAAATAATGTCTAAATACCGAAAATCAATTGAATATGTTAAGTATTGGCTGAGATATGCCCATCCAAATTAATTTTTCTTCAATGGGCAATCAGTGTTATAGTGCACTGGTTCATAAAGTTATGAACCAGTGCACTATAACACTGATTGCCTATTGGAAACAAAAATCATTCGGATGGGCATATCTCAGCCAATACTTAACATATTCAATTGATTTTCAGTATTTAGACATTATTTTGTATGCTCTTTCTGAAAATGAAGTTCAAATTAGAAAATTCTAAAAATAGGTGTTTATGACGTCATAGATGACATCACACTTCACCACTCTATACGGCCTGGTCCCACTATTTTTTTTTTATAGCGTATCCACTTCCGTTTACTATCCGACCAAAATGCGGCAAAACGGTCAGTATCTATCACATTTTGAAGATCCATGACGTTTCGTTTTACGCGAAACGGACAATGACGGAGCCGAATTAAAAGTATCCTACTAGTCCATTCCAAACTTGGTCCGCATTATTTCGTTTACTACCAGTATTCTGCTAGTACCCTCCGGATATCATACGGATAGGAAACTAAAGGAGAGGTCACACTGAACACGAATCCCCACGACTAGACCCACGAATGCAGTACGCATTGGTACAAATCTATGGCAAGCCGTTTTTAACATTTATTCCTATTTCTTGATATCAATAATTCAATTATTGATATCAAGAATGCATTCGTGGGTCTAGTCGTGGGGATTCGTGTTCAGTGTGACCACTCCTTAAAGGAGATACGCTATTATGATATAGTTGGACGTGATCGGGTTGACAAGTTTAATTAGAGGTGGGCACACGATATCACTTCCGAATAAAACGCCAATCCCCCTGATGACTTCTGTTTTAGTTCAAAGTAATGGACGGAAATTGGGAACATTTTAATCAATCGGAACTATAGAGGATTTTCAACTTCACAGAAATTTTTTTTTTTTTTCTCGAATAAAAACACCGTTCAGCGAAACCCTGCTCGTATCGGTAAAAATAAAAATTGAGTTTGTCTATCCACGAGAAAGGCCTTATCACAATCTTTCATTTGAGGTCTCACTTCTAAAAAATCGGATAATATTTGGCAAACACATGATTAGGGTTTCATTTTTTTTCTTCAAATATAAGTATTTTAAATACATTATATGAACTGAAAATGCCCATTTCTTCAAAACGTGAATTACCGACAAGTGCAGGAATTTGCTATACATTCGGTAAACATCCACAACCGTATTATATCACCTCCTGTCACATGACATGTTGGTCCTATAATATTAAAAGCAGAGCAGCATACACTTTACTCCCAACACAACCCCCCCCCCCCCCGCCCCCGCCCCCGCCGACATGCACACACCCACCCCTCCCCTACCCCCACCCCCTCCACACCTGTCATATACCTGTTGACCCCTCACCAGTGCCCAGGGGCTACATCATAGTGGCTTGGTCACGTGATACGCCCGTGTTATATCATTTTCCTCTTTTCCCCACCCACCGCATTTAGCGTTTTCATACACACACACACACACACATAAACAAAAAAGCAAAGTCCGTATCACATTTTGGTCTCTTAAAAGGGACATTCCCTCTTTTGCTAGCCAAATTTCAAAAGTTGCGAGGTTATTGTCTTATATGAAAGAAAATATCATTAAATAGCATGCCTGAACAAATTAGGGCTTGAAATCTCTTTTTCGTGGAGTTATAGACCTAAAACTAATAAACCGTCGTCTAATTTTAATTGTGCATTATACGTATATTCACCCAGTGAGGAAGTTCGTACATGGATTCCACGAAGTACCACAACGATATGCGTGACCCCTACATGACCCGCGCTAGCTACGTAACCCGCGCACAAGTAAGAACAGCATGACCACACACTAGGCAAAATAACCAAACCTCGCTTAAACTGACTACATGTTATTACATATTCTTCATTTTTGAGATTTTTTTCCGTGACATACATTTACAAATGTCGGCTTCACAATACCTTTACAAGAATAAGTACAATATAGTTGTAATATTATGCTAAATCAGTTAAACTCTTTTATTAACCAATATATAGTCTGATGGAGGGACGCATTCGTTTTTCATTCGTAGAATCCAAATTATAGGGCTGTTCGATCTGATTTTTGTTTGTGCGTGTTTCATTCATCCCCATCCGTCAACTGGAAAATGTTCAGGACGTTTTGTAAAAGAGGGACTGTCCCTTTAAAGTGCCAGGGATGTTAATTCTCTATGGCATTTGTGTGTATTGTAACTCGCAACAATTCGGGCTCGGCACTCAAGGAGTGGTGATCAATTTGGCGATGCAATTCGTGGTATCACTTAGTGATGGTATATTGTTTTGGTCTTCTCTGAGGCAATGGTAGCATATGTTTACATGGTTTCACTTTATTATCCCTTTGTAAGAAGTATACACGTTCTACTTTTGTTAGTATGTCCAATGGTCATCGCGCTAACAAATTATATGCAAAAACTTCCCCGTATTATATTTAGTTTCGCAAAGGAGTGTATATATAATTATAAAATTACAAATAAACAGAAGTCCCCGTGGCGTTCGATAAAGTCCAGCCATGTATTTTGTATTAATTCGAGAAACGTGTTTCTACTTTTTAAATGCATGGCCATCGCACTGATAAGTATATTGTACAAGTGAAATAGACTTTTGTTGGCGATTTGACTTTCGAGTACACATGTTTTGCAAAATTATGGCTGCTTCATAATTATTGCAAGTATATTCTGCATTTTTAAAATCTTATTAAAGTTGCCCCTATTTAATAAATACGTTTTTGTTTGTTTGTTTTGTTGTTGTTGTTTTGTTTTGTTGTGTGTTTTTTTTTTGGGGGGGGGGGGTGGTTAATGTAGGAAATATTCAAACGTAACTAAACGAAGAATTGTATTGAAATGTCTAAATAATTATTTTCTGGCGCGGTGAAACAAAAATATTTAAAAAAACAGATTTGCAGGATACCACAACTTCGAAGTGTTGCCATCTGTGTGAAGATAATAAATCAAGTTTTTCTTCCAGTGAGATCGAAGTGGAATTTTAATGACAACTTCTTTCTATATTAATCTGCGAGATTCCTTTCTGTAAAAAAGTACTTCGAGACAGTGGCATATGGTACCGAGCGCACGCGTGTTTATAATGATTATAAATGAAAGGACCATCATTTACTCATTCATATAAACAACTTTCAATCAAGGTACTTCGAAGTCGGCAATTAAATAAATCACTCGTGGATATTAATACAACCACCGAACAGTGAGCATAATGCATAATAAAGCACACACCGTATGCAATCATACATATTACTGTTTGTGTTATGTTGTTGTGTTTTTTTGTATTCGTATCCTTCCGTTCTATTCCACCGGGGGAAATAAAGGGTGTGAGTGATTAAAGTGTAACATGTCAACACATAACTCATCATAACAAAATATATATTCTCGGGAAAATGAATATTATTATGTGCTCACTTTTATTACATTTCCATAGTCATAATGGTTTATATAAACGTTAACAAAAGTTACATTGAAATAACTCATGCATGCAAGGACGGTGACGTATTATCCACTTGTGATAATATTGAAATCTTAAAATATGGAATAGATGTAAACAAACTAAATATAATTAAATATTCGGCGTTTAAAAAGGCCAACAAATGAGAATAATGAATGCTGCAAAAACATATCTATTCGTTGTTTTATGCCATGCATGTGCTTTCAGCATAAATCATTAACACATACTATTATAGCATGGACATTGTCACGTAGCCACGCTCCCTGTCTTGTATTTTCTCCATAAACACGACACTGTTGACGTTTCCCCCGGGATCGTTTCGAAATCAAAGACTTGCAATTTCACCTGATGAAAAAGAAAAAAAAATGGCAGCCATGTTAACTATTGTCAAGCGTGGGGATGTTTCACCGCGGATCACCATTTTAAACATTTGAGGCTATAATTAAAGACCTGTAGGTGTTCGCGCTGCATCACACTGCGCCAATGTACAATACCCACCCACCATGCGCAAGGCGTTCGCAATATGGCACCGCGCATCCGGTTTACGAATCCCAGCCACCTTTAAGTAAGGATCAATGGCTGAAGAAAAAAATGCACCGCGCTCCTCTTAATTAAGTTTATCTAGGTGAGTATATAAATGCAATAACGCAGCTTTTGTGCTCTTAATTAATCCACAAAAAGAGCATTGCGGGCATTATTATAGTATTCGTACACATCCAACCTCGACCCCTAAATTAAAGAGCAAACTTTCATCACCGTCTGACGCGAATAATATGGGTCGATTTCTTTTGAGTTTATAGACACAACAAATATTAGCGGATGATGTTTATGTATGTATTTACCACCCGACCAATGATAATCAATCGATATGATTATTATGACTGCGTTGGCGTTGGCCGCATTATGTAAGAAATGGTATTGATTATAACGCTGAAGACGCTACGTGCAAACAACAGGAAAGTGATGAGTAAACTCGGTAATTCCAAGATGTATTTTCAGCTATAGTTATTAGCTATATAGATATAATAATTACGAGGCGAATAAGTAGCCTGTGATATTGACACTATTACTAGAGTTAACTGATGCGTAATCCGGCGGCTAATATCGAGCCCTAATAACGTACGATTTTAAAAAGGGTCATAAATACATTACGACACTCATGGAGTATATGAATGGCGTAAAACTAAATTCTACCGCAATCAAACAACAATTTTCTGCCGCCGTTATTTTCCCAAAATGCTGCAAAAAAAGCATGTATAACTGACACTTTCATAGTTAATCAACGTGTAATCGAGTGGAGCATCGATCGCTAACCTATGCTATAAAAAAGGGGGGTCATAATATAACGTATACACGAATATGGCGTATACAACTCGATTCTGCTGCTGCAATTAAACCACAATTTTCTGCCGGTGACACCGGCGTTATTTTTTAAAAGTCGAATTACGGTCGAAGCTTGCCCCGCCACTGCCGCTGCCCTCTGGTGGTGCCAATTTCAGCCGGTAAACCCGGGGATGATGATGATGTGCAGCTCCGAAGAGTGTCTGTAGTATCTTCCGTCTTCATCGAGGGGTGTCGGGTCTGTATCATGTGGGTATCTTCTCTCATCCGGTGGCATTGCGTTGTTGGTGTGTGTGTGTGTGGGGTGGGGGCGGGGGTGGGGTTTGGGGCTGGTGTGTGAGCCACCTGTACATGACGAGTCTTGCTCTATTCTGTATCTATATTTTACCCCTTCCGTCCGTTTTAAGGTTTAGAAGGTCTGGTCAGCACATTGGATAATGTTAATTGATGTCACGATCAAACTACTACTAGTAATGATATCACTTTTCAAGACTGAACGAGGCAAATTAATCAGAGAAAGAAATAATTTTGGTATACATTTATTATGTTAAATGTGTCCGACAAATACGAAGTATGTGTAAAGTATTATAAAAAAAAAGGGATCGGAACGCCGAATAGACGAATTACAACAACAACACCAACAACAACACAAACAATAATAACAACAACAACAAGGACAATGAAAATAACAACAAAACAACAGCCTATAATCCTGTGTACAAGATAAATAAAAATCACACACAAATAGTATTTGTAACCACTTCCCCATGCACTCTCACAGTGAGGATATTATAATTATGAGCCATCACCCCACCCCCACCCCCTCCCCTTCTCCTCTCTTTTCCTACCTCCTGTATTGGACAAATCTGATTACACCTCCGCTTCCCATCGCAAATAAAAGCAGAGAGGAAAACAGCCCCAAGTCATGATTGGGGATCAAGGGAAAAGAGTATCAATTCCATATAACCATTATATAACCAACGAATTACCTCCGTAAACCTATTTTTCTCTCGAGACCATTATAAATAAAGCTATCATAATTTTACAAAGATAATTGGCGTAAAATTAGAGCCATATTATTGCAACGATGGGCATTACAATTATATACACGTATGATTGGTCGGAGTTCATTATCTAGCGCATGCACGTACTCTTTTATTTACAGAGAAACAGTATCGCTTCGATATAACAGACGAGTTACGTCCGTAATCGCGTTTTCTCGCGATACTATAACGTGCTATCGGGGAGATATCATAAGTGCACATATTTTTATCACAATTTGGGCGCAGATTTGATACAAATTATTCAAACAATATCCACGATGAACATTATAAATGTATGATGTATCGGAGTTCATTAAATTAAGGCACGTTGACACGTGATCATTATCTTACAACACAGAACACAAAATAGAGAAAGTGCATAAAACAAAAACAAATAATTAACAATTCATTGTCGATGGTCCGAGAGTCCCAGTTTTCCTGATAGGTTGCTCAGAAGATCAAAACTGTGCAAATAACAACGTGGGTGAAATTAATGGCCGCCCGACTTAAATGCTCCGTAGGGATACGATGGTTGGACTTTATGAATGCGCTTGAATAATGTATGCCAGGTAACCAGGGCAATTGAGAGTTCAACATAATCGAAGTTGGAAACGATTGCACAATTTCACATAAGACACTAATGGCAAACAATAGTGGTAGAAGGAATATTAAAAAGTAATAGAGTTAGTAGTGGTAGTATAAGAAATAGAAGAAGTAGAAGTCGGATTAGTATTATAAGTAGGATCAGTAGTAGAAGTAGCAGTAGCTGAAGCAGTAGCAGTAGCAGTAGCAGTAGCAGTAGTAGGAGCAGTAGCAGTAGAAGTAGAAATAGAAGTAGAAGAAGAAGAAAAAGTAACAGTAGCAGTAGCAGCAGTAACAGTAGCAGTAGAAGTAGCAGTAGAAGTAGAAGTAGACATAGTAGAAGTAGAAGTAGACATAGAAGTAGAAGTAGAAGAAAAAGTACACGTAGCAGTAGCTGAAGCAGTAGCAGTAGCAGCAGCAGTAGCAGTATCACTGTATCAGTAACCTGGTAACAGTAGCAGCAGTAGCAGCAGCAGCAGTAGCAGAATCTCCTTCCCTAACCCCACCCCACGTTAGCTGCGCCAGTGATAGTTTTCCGGAGACCTTTTATCATTGATTATCTCACGGGATCGCCAATGCACGGCGGATCACGGTGTTCAGAAGGCTGATGCATAGAGCTGCATCGTATCTCGGTAATAAAGTGAATGCCACACTGCCATTGAAATGAGGTGGGAGTGGTGGGCATGACACCCCCACCCCCCCCCCCCCCCCCCTCCCCGGGCCTCCCCCTCTCCACGTTATCTACGCCAATGATTATTAGTATTATTATGCAGGCGTTGCTACTCTGCCGTGGCACTCATTTTTGTTTCTCTCTCCCGGAAAACGCCACACGGGATCTCGGCGTTGAGCAGGTCGAAGTCTCCCGGTAATTGAATATGTCACGCCGCCACGGACAACCATGTCAACGCCGATCATGCGGATGATCTGTTCCGTCACGGGGAAATCGTGAAATCGACACCTCCGCGTCGACGACCTCCAGCGTGCGACACCGTCACCGTTTGAAATAATTAAATTGGTGGGGTGAAAGTGGGGCGCTTGTTGTTATGCACCTGTATTCATTTTACCCTTTTATACGGTCGCCCTTGATCAACATGGTGTACGTATTGCGTGGTCCGGTCGGACTGATTTGTGGAGGGGGGGGGGGGGGGCATGCTCTTTGAGTATCTGCTTATTTTTGCAGCATATTAGTTATTAATGTATGTATTACTTATTTTATTTTGGATGGGTTGGGGGCATCATAATCTTTCACACGTACGTCATTCTCCGCGGGGGGCAGATCTTTATTTATTTATATTTAGATTTTGTTAGATATTTATGTTTAGATAGGATGCATAAAACAATACAGTTACAGTACTATAGCACTTGGAAAGAATGATTAATTACTAAAGCCGAGGATCGGAAATTAAACCAAAAAAAAGGGTAATTTTTCGAACGGCAAGAGCAACGGTTTTTATTCATTGCATGCCCATGTTCAGGGCCAAGGGGTGCGTGAGTTTCCCTCTTCGAAATTGAAAAGGGCAAAGTGGTACCCCCAAGGTCCTTTGGTTTTGGGTAATTTTACGCTCCGTGATTTTGTGAGAAATTGATATTTTCATTATTTTTGAGCGGTAATCGGCGTTTTGTTGTTGTTTTGTTTTGTTTTTTGAGTGAGATGAGTGATGGTTAATCATGGGAATATTTACGCCTCGGGGGAAGCGCGGTGGCGCCTTTCCCTTGAATACCGATGACATTTTGCAACGGGATGCCGTTAAAGGCTTCCACATACGAAATTCTAAATGTCTTGAACATGTTGAAGGTTATCTTGTCAAGCACTGTAAGTCATTTTAAAAATGTGATGAGATGTTGAATCTGATTTCTAAATTCTACTTAAATTCAAAATATGAATGCATTTCTAATGAAGTAATACAAAATATAAAAGCACGGCACGTTCTTTTAGTTCGTGAATTGCGAAGTTGGTGTTGTTTTGTTATAATAATTATAGTCTCATGGTGTATAATAAGGTTGGTTAATTTGTGTGGCATGACCTTTCTTTTACAATAATTATGTTAGAATATGTTTTCATTCCTGGCATTTCCCTACCGGTCGCCTGGGCTAAAATCAATGTTGATTTGTTAGTCGACTGGTTGTCAGAGATAACCCGCCTCTATGTTTCTCACCCATACCTCAAGCTAGATTCCTGATCCGTTAACCCTTCCAGTATTACAGGCTATTCAGTTTTCACAAAGATCCTAACTTGACTCTAAAATGTCTAAGTTAGACTTAAAACGTATGGTAAGCCATTTGTAGACAGGGAATAAAATACCTTCAAAAGCAAAAATGCAAGTTCTTTGATAATACAAACCATTCATGAATTGAATGAACATTTTATGGCATTTAAAGAACTGTTACAAACAAAAATCAAAGAAACTAACGGCGTTCCATACTTTTTAAGTCCAACTTAGAGTTAAGTTCAACTTAGGATCTTTGTGAAACACCCCCCCCTCCCCCCCCCGCCCACCCCCCCCGATCCGTTAACCCTTCTAGTTCAATATGATATAGAAAGACATTCAGTTTGCACATGCACTGTGCACAAAATTATGACAAGGTTTACCGAGGCCAGTTTTAAGGTAAAGGTAAGAGTTATTTTCCCCCACTGTACGCCCACACTTTATTATAGGTTTTCCAGTCCATTTTCAAACTGCTGGTATTCAATGTTACACAAGTGTACTTCGATTTCGTCCCGAGGAGCCTGGAATGTGCCGATTCTCGTATCGAATTCGTCCTTGGGCGATCAATTTCACAAAAAGTCCCCTGAATTTAGTCACTTGTCACACACCATCGTCGTTGATTGCATTTCAAATTTGTTGGCCACAGTTGCTGAACGCATACAAGCGAAACCGATTTCGCCTTTTTTTGCGTTGTACTTCATTTTCATCAAAGTGTGATTCAAATTCGTCACGTGATATTTGTAACCCTTGTCTATCCGACATGGAAAATGAATTATTAAATACACCCGGCTCGTAGCGAGGATGTTTAAAGAGGAAGGGGAGGGGGGGGGGGGGGGGGGGTGCGTAATTTACGAAAATGGGACCGAGTCCGCTGGGTGAGTTGCGTAAGCGGGGGAGGGGGTGGTGTTGTCGAGTTGTTCGTCACCAAGACCGATCGTGGCCCGGGACCGAGACCACTGGTTTAGATGACAGAGGCCGATACAAAAAAAAAAGAGATTTGGGTGCGTACACACCCAACTCACCGCACCCCCTGGGGCTAAGGGCCTAGCTGAAACTTACGACGACCGCATTAGTGCAATGAGACGTCGCATGATATCATATTTTCCTTCTGTCCATTAAAGGGTGCGACATGATATTTAAACATATTTAATTAAATGGCTAGTCAGCCCTGAAACATCCGCTACGGTAAATTTCACATGTTAAATGGGTGTGAAATGAAACTCGATTAAAAATTGCGCATTCCTACCAATCCTAGTTTATGGGTGTGATAATAAATATGCTATAAACCCCAGCCTTGCAGGTGTGGCAAATTTAAATCATACTGGGTGTCAAATAAAGCTACTTCAATAAAGCAAGTATGGCATGTATGACATGGATTATTAAAGGAGGAGATATCAGCTGAAGGTGCATCTAAATACTTTAAGGTGCACCTGTAAAGTGTCTAACTCCACACAAATTACTTTGAGCTTCCACATTTTTCTTCTACCGTGTTGTTTGGCTTATGGTAAGAGAATAATAACATAGGGTTAGATTTTTTCAATTGCCCCTTTAGTATGACGATATCTATCATTGATATTCATTCAGCTCAAAGAGGTCATAAACGTCATAGACGTCATATTGTAATTAGTTGTAAAAAGCTGATGCAAATTTTCGCTTGTTTAACCAGGAGAGCAGTGTTCCTTTTCAATGAAACTTTCACACATCATTCGGACATATCTTACAATGATTTTGGTATACATGTATAGGATTGAAGTCTCAAATGTCATTTCGGGCAATATATGGTGCACCTTTAATCTGTGTTGGGTGCTATCATGGGCTTCATGGCTATCGTGCTACATAATTCACACAAAGTTTGTATGCAGGCAATCAATATTTCCAAAGGTAGATCTCAATATCTGTTACAGTTCTGTCACAAATCGAGAAGTCAATGAGTGTATTATGCGAGTGTGTATCACACATAATATGTGATCATTTGAAATCCAGTCTAAAGCAACGAAGTTAACAGATCACTGTGCTTTATCCTGAATAATTATTGGGGGCAAACGTATGTGCATATAGGTGGACAATAATTATCAACTTAAAGGTGTTACTTTGTATTAGGACAATAAGTAGGATCTTACCTCTCAATAAACATCATCGTGATTACATATTGTGTTATTAATTTGCCCATATTTTGTGATCAACAATTTCACCAAAGGTCACCGCACTGAATTTCGACAATTTCCTCCGAAAATAATTATGTGAAAAGTAGGAATGTTCATAAAAGAAATAAAACGCAATACAGAACAACCAGGGGATACAACATGGACTATAATAGAGCACTGCATGTCCACTTTCCTTTTGTGACGTCATCAAAGACTATTGTGTCGCCATCATGCACGGACCACGAATTGAATCGAGTCATTTTACCGGTACCGAGTGCTCTTCATACAAGTACCGCCTGGGGAATACGGTGGAAGTACAATCACTCCGCCATGCACTTGCAATGGCTTGGACATTAAAGCTCCCCACCCCCCCCCCCCCCCCCCAAGGCCTCCCCCATAATAAAATAATGTGAAAATAACATTTTAAAATGACAACCATTTTGCTCCTTCTACAACGATTACTGCGGGGAGGGGTGTATATAGGAGACAAGCTATCACTACATTATCGTGTTAGTGACAGTAAGGCATAGTGTTTAGGATTAGGAATATGGTAAGAGTTAGGGTAAGGGTTAGTGTTAGGTGTTTCAGTGTACGGAATAAGATTATAAATTGTTGTTGGTTTTTGACAAATTCATCACAATATTGTCGCCGAAACAAACGATGATAAATCGAAATCGAGGATGGTTTGTATATCGTGCATAGCCATCTCAATAATACCCAGAAATATATCAATTAGAACCCCCCCCCCCTACAAACATTATTGTGACATAGAATACATAGGACAAGGATGGTGCAAGGGGGGGGGGGGGGGGGGGGGGGGGGGGTAAGATACGCGCACACACTGTGCCCGAGATGTGATACTTCGTAGACGCAGAGTTTACTAGATCGGCCATGTCGGCGCTTTTGCCTTGGTCTCGAGTCGTCATTCTTGGGGTCAAACACTGTGCACGCAAACGAGAGAGCGAGACAGCAAGAATCGATGGACCAACGCCATTAAAGACGGGTATGTTCCAAGAAATTCGTTATCTAAGATCTATAAAATATAACGTTAAACAAACGCATTATAGATTTCCAAATCGTTAAACAAACGCATCATAGATTTCCACCCAACGCAAAAACAAATGTAAATGTACGTATTTCCATAGACAGAAATACAAATATTGTAATTGATTTGCTGTGTTTATTATCTCTCGTCCGTTACTATATGGCATGTGTGCAAAAATGTTTGGACTAAGAAAATGGACACGCACGTTTTGATAAACCCGTAAAACAAAAACGGCAAAATATTCGCTCGTTCCCGCTTTAACATTATTCGAACAAAATATGCAAAAGGCACTAACAATTCAGCGGACAAATTTGTATAATGTTTAGGCAAATCATGAAATTTTCCGGAAAAAAACGTATGTATTAAATTAATGTTGGTGGTAAAGACACTTTTTTTTAAAAATATGTGTCGTGAGAAAATGGTAAGGATGATACTCGTGAAAATACCTCAACCCCACCCCCCCCCCCCCTCCCCCACTCCCACTCCCTCCTCCGGCAAAAATATTATCAGTACGCCCATTGTTAGAAGGGAGAAGAGAATGGTGCACATGATATCAACGTGCGGATTTTTACTTAATCACCAACATCGGTCAATGTCGGTAAGAAAGCCAACTGACATGACTGAAAACAACTAATTATATAGGAGGCACATGAAGGAGAAGAAGATAATTAGAAGATTACCGCAAAAACCGTGAAAGATGGGAAACAGTTTTTGGTAAACCACTTCTTGTTGCCCACGATCCTACCAATCAATTCAAAAGCTCTCCTGCGAGTTCCGCACACCAGACATAGCTTCGAAAAAGCGATCGAGAAACATTTTCGAAAGAAGATCCATAAGTTGCGCCAACGTACGTGCATGACGTGCCTGTATAACCTGATAACCTAGATAAATATTACTATACTGCTAACTATAAAATTGTGTTTAACTTCTCTTGTTTAGACCATAATCAGTGTTTCAGGGTAATATTTCTACTCGAAAGTAGGTGAGTTTAAATAGATTTGGCTAGAGCAGGGTCCCGTAGCAGAAAGACTTGCAATCGAATGTAAAGTTGCAATTATTGATCGTAAGTCAGACAATTTGCGCGTTTCAACCAATCAGATTTGCGCATTTAGAGCAGAATGATCTGACTTGCAATTAATTGTATAACTAACGATCGATTGTTTCTCTTTCTGTAACGGTGCCTATAGATTCGGTATTTGTTACTCGTTTGCTAATCATTGCTAATGTTTATCAAGCAAAACAATCAACATGAAACAAGTTTGAACCCACTAATATCAATTGGCTACCTAGACCATTGTAGATTGCGCTAGACTACTTTTTTTTGGTGAGGTAATGACAAACTGAGTGTAAAATTTGAAAGAGCATAATATTTAAATAATAAAATCATCTTTGTTTGATCAAAATCGGTTCAGAGACGGCTGAAATATCCATAAATATAACAATTTGTAATAAAGCTGGGGCCCCAGGTTTATTAGAGAATTTTGAACCAGCCGTTAAAAATTCAAAAAAATGCTTCCTCTTTTCCAAAAGTTACAAAATAGGTATTTAAATAGTTGTTGGTTATTTCTCTATCTAATCACTATTTCAACAAAACATCACATGCACAATATTTTATTCAAAATGGTTGAAACCGATTAGTGTTTAGAGAGCGCCCTCTTACGTTTTAACGGCTCTTTTTTAATGATAACATGATCTTTACTACGTCATTTGTAATTTTGTGTTCCTTTCTAGTTATAACTATTAGTTTGTAATGTAATGATGCAGGTTTTGGTTACTAAAATTCAGTTTCACCAAAACTGTACTCTCCTTACCAGAACTCAACTATCCCTTTAAACTAATGCTTGTTTCACTAGTTCCAAACATGCTTGGAAACGTTTGCTTAACAATGAGGAATGAGGAATAAACATACCCTTTTACAGCAATAAAAAAGAAACTACGAATACTTTTTTTAATATCGAAAAGAAGTGTCCAGTAAATCTTTTGAAGCCGTGTGAAATCGTTGTGTTTTTTTTTGGTTTTTTTAAGGTAACAAATAACTTATCGGTCAAAGAAGGTGAAAGAAAAAGTATGACAAGTATATGTCACCTTCAAATCAAATTAATTCTAATTTGACGTTATATATGACCGATGTGTAACCATATTTTGTGTGTGTGCGTGTTTGTGTGTATTTTTATATTCGATTTTTAAATGTTTAATTGTTTTTATCTTTGTTCGTTTCTTTAGGGTATATGAATTGAATATTACTTTATGTTTTGCATGTATAAGCGGGCCCTGCCAATAAGCATTTGCTTCTCTTGGGCCCGAATCATTCATAATTTTGTAACTATATAACTATATTTTAAACTTTGTATATATTGTACATATTGTTTATGTTTGATTGAATAAACTGGAAATACAACCAATCGACACCAAGACCAAAAAGTTGGTCCTTCACGTGTCATGGGTACAAAATTGCCTCAAAACAATAGACGTAATGTACATAGAACTGCAGTATTATCTGTGGCACTTTCAGAGTTAATGAAAACGTTCTTTAGAGGACTTCGCGCGACTCTAACGAAGAACGACAGGTACGGCAGAAGAGCCGACGGAACCAAACCATCGGGATCGAGTCGGGGGAATTGAGGAGGGTGGCGAATCGGACGGGGGCGAATTTAGGAGCTCCACCAATGTGATGACTTGCGCTCGCTCTTGAAGAGATCTAAAGTGCTACCATTTCATTTTCATACGTACGGTATTGCATTGGGATTCTATTTTTAAACTTGTGCTAATAGTAACGAAACTTATTGTCTCATAATACAATGGTTATGCCCCCTATTTGGTGGTCTGCATAATTTGTTGGCCCCTTTTACTTATGTTCTGGATACGTTGGTTGAAGACCAGCGCATGAACTCGGTGGTACAAACAGACCCCTGAAAGCTAGATGAGATCGATAAGATGATAAGTGTAGGGTGTAGCCAGGGACAGATCACACGAGGGTAACTGGGAGAGATGTCGTGAGGATTTCATTAAGGGTGGCAGCATGAGCCCAAAATTGAAATTTTGGTATATTATTATAAATATAATTATTATAAACTCAACATCACATTTTCCATTCACCCATGTGCATGTCCATCCACTATTACGTGAGTATAGGCGTCTAGGTGGGTGTGTGGGTGGGTGGAGGGGGGGGGGGGTGGGGGGATGGGTGGGGTTGTAGCCCCCGATAGTTGTGAAAGCACCCATACTCGGGGAAACCTTCGCAGTCAATGTCGGGCAAAACACTCAACATAATTGTATTCGGACAATAGCCTCACAATATTCGGGCAAAACTCTTACAATATTCGGGCAAATGTTATTCAGGCAAACAGCCTCAGCCCCACCCCCCCCCCCCCACCTTAAAATGCCCTTGCGTCCATGACTACATGGATTCAACAATGGACACCAATATCAAGAGAGCGTTCCTTTGCCCCCCCCCCCCCTCCCCCGCGGCTACGCCACTCGATCGATATTTGGCCTCATTACAATGACACCAGTATCGATTGCTTAATTGCCCTAGAGACCTCTGCCAAAATAAATAGAATAAAAATCGGTAACCTAGATTCGTAGTAAATTTATTATAGAGAGACATTTTATAATAGCGATAAGGTGCCGAGTGTATCGAATATTCAAGTGAAGTGAAAAATGAATGAATGAATGAAATTATTACTGACTGACTGACTGATGGATTGATTGACTGACTGACTGACTGAATGAGTAAATAATTCAATATTACTGAATGAAATAAGCGCTCCTCAATATTCCAATAGAAGTATCTAACGTATCATTAACAAATTTGTAAACAAATAAATGAATGAAAGTAAATAAACCATCTTTTGGGCCAAATGCGCTGTCATGATGAGCCCGGTTGACGAAGAAACGAAGGCAATTGGCAACTTTTCATATTTTGTAAATATCCAGCAAAATATACAATTTGTTTGGAATGATGTATGCTCTGTTTGATTTGGCAATGCATTTCTAGAAAACTGATGTTTTGAGACTCCTTAATGCGAAATATTTATGCGCAGGTGGGTCTGCAGGGTATAACGGGTACTACGGATATTTTCCCTGGATGGTAACGGTATAAAAGCAAATTAAAATTAAATTAAACTCCACCCAAAATATGAATTTTAAAAAATGTGCATGAACAAATGTTTGCATGAATATTATGAGAAGATGTTTTTGTTTTGTGTTAATAAAAATTTAAAAAATATTGTTTATATAAGTGATCAACTTACGCAAGATAATTTAACACGTATCTAAGACGTCTTGTTTTCTCATGACCCAGAAGTCGATATCCACTTTCAGTGATAGCAATTATGCCACCCTATTAATCGACATTAAGGTAAAGCTATCTGTCTTTCTTCTATGAATTCATTCAAGTACGTTTGCAGTTATTCGACACCTGGTAACCTCGCCCGTAATACATTGCTGGTGTTGAATTCGTTTTAGATTAATAGCTCACCCCCAATTGCCAATGTCACCAGTGGAAATTGGCGATATTACATGGACAGGTAATTATCTGTATGATTGACTCTGATAGATGTGGCACTTAAAGCGTTAATAGAGTGGCACATTCACTCGAAATGAATTGATCCGGTCCTATTATTCCCAATAAATATATCAACGAACACTACGTATTGTTGGTGTTGAATTTTCTTTAGATAATATCACTCCCAATGTCAACAGTGCAACTTATTGGCGCTAAACTTTGCATAATGCTATCCGTATGACTATAGCTGGAATAGCTGTGGGTGGTGACGCGTTCTTTCAAAATATATTGTACATATTATTCCCGGGAGATATTTCAACGAAAAATACGTTGTCCTCCTTCAAGAAGGCTAACACGTCGACTGATTGAACAACTTTTACGTAGCTGCTACTGTAAAGACTGCGTTATTATAATTATAAGAACATGGCCCCGTTGCAGAAAGAGGTACAATCGATTGTAAGTTAGAAAATTTGCGCGTTTCAGCCAATCAGTTTTGCGCATTTAGAACACATGATCGGACTTACAATTGATTGTAACTTACAATCGATTGTATATTTTCCTGCAACGGGGCCCAGATGTATATTTACGAAAAATAAACATGTATAGTGATAGAAATGTCAAATTTCAAGTATGGAATGCTGCGTTCATTCCAATTGTTGTCGTATTCCCAAGCAAAATAAAAAAAATCATAACATAACAAACATGTTTAAATCCATATAAGAGCAGATGTTATTTACCAAAGTGAAAGCGAGTGACCGACATTTCGAATTAAAAAAAATAACATAAACCTACGCAGACACCTTGACACAATAGCAAACTTCCAAATAATATCATATGAATAATAAAATAATAGAACAGTTCATTATAGGCAGAAGCGACAACACCCATTTGCAAAATTACCCCCATCGGGCATGCATCGTCCGTGATCAAAGAGGAACAATGTATTTCTCAGAAACACCAGTTGTCCATCAGTTTTCCCCGTAAAAGTGAACCCCATCGGATAGGCATTCCCATGGTCAAGTATAATGTAAAAGGTTTATTCGTATCCACCAAAACCCCGGGGTGTTTCACAAAGATCCTAAGTTGGACTTAAAATTATGGTAAGCTATTTGTACCCTTGGAATAAAACATATTCAAAAGCAAACAAAAAATAAATAAATAATAATATTTTTGAGACTTCCAACACAAAATTATTTCAATAACTGTAAGGCTCCTTGATAATAAAATACATACTGATTTGTATCCTATAATGGATGCCTTTTAAATCTAATTGATTCAACAATTTTACGAAAATATAATGCCTTGTTTTATTATGTTTTAGGTCAAACTAAGAGTTAAGTTCAACATGACATTTTTGTGAAACACCCCGGGACTTTCGAACTCCCTTCCCACTCGTCAGCGTGAAGTAATTGGCGGTGGGAGTTGCTCGCGGCGAGTCCCATTTCCGTAAAGTTACCCAATCGGGTATATAGGCATTTCTATAGTGATCAAAATATATGTATAATTTGTTTTCTTCTTTTTTTCCGAAACTTTTATTTTTGTCCAATCATGAAATGGACACAAACTTATGAGTTGATTGCGTAATTTCATACGGTTCTTCATACGTGTCATACTTTTAAAGGACGGTAGTTCAGGTGATCAAGTTAAGTTAAAGGTTACAATGATTTAAATGTAGAGTCAAACATATAATGGAAACAATAAAACAATAACATATGCAGCTTTCAATAATTAGACAGATGACCTTTCCAGACAGGTTATTTTACGGGGGGGGGGGGGGGTTTATCTGCAAGGGCTCACGTTTGGTGGTCACTATAGACCATGTAGACAGGTTGACTGCTTTGGACAGGTCGCGTCTGAACATCATAGTTAAAGTTCAGTGGGGTTCATTTTCAAGAAATGTATTAAATAATTATAATGAAACATCGATATAATGATATATATCCGTCGTCCTTCATATATCCTCATTGTTTAGTTCCATTGGTACGGTGTATCCAAAAATGTATCAACCATAAATGGTGCTATTTTCGGAATTCTTCTCCTCGCTCGAAAATTGATTTTTTAGTTTAACTGCAAAATGCCATATCTCATTTAAACTTAATAACGCTTCATGCACGAGCATGTTATACTCACCAGCTTAAAAGAGAAAGAGTTCGTAGTTTATCGAACTACCTTTATCTGGAACCGAATTTACTCCAGAGGGGAGTAATCATCTTTCCTTTAACCAAATTCGAAGTAGAAATTTCGACCTTTTGTGGCATTTTCGGTAGGTTCTTTGTCATCGTCGAGAACAAAATGAGTTCATCATATCATATGCAGAAATACCATCCCTCTTTATGATCTAAAACTTTAAAAAGACTTCATCTATTTCGGGAAAGGATAACTACACAATTGTTTCGTCTTGATCTCCGAAAAAAACTGTACTAGTCTCTTTCGGTCATTGCCCCGATGCAGGTCTTTCCGGCCCCCAAAATAAACTAGTTATCCCATATCATCGGATTCAAGTCTAGAATGATGTTCACTATCCGCTACAAGCTGATGATGACAAATAAACTGGGCTCCAAAAGAAACTTATCACTATTTCAGAGCAACGCTCACTAAAATCCATAGCATCAAATTGATTCATATTTAGACATAGATAAGCTATCATTCTCATTATGAAGCATATCTGAAAAATTAAAAGTTTGCTTTTGCCAAAAAAGAGAAAAATGCCATGGAATCACTACAGGTCACTTTTCAAAAATCACAGAAACTGCTCGCTGCGAGCCTCCACGAAAGGCGGTCTATTCAGAACTTTCAATAGCGATTCATTCAACTTCAAAGCGGGTTATGTAACCACTAGACTAGGCTATTGTCCGTACCGAGCTCTGTGCCCGGAAAGCGAGCAGTTTCTGTGATTTTTGAAAAATTACCTCTTGCGATTTCACCTTATTTTATTCTTTGTTGACTAAAGCAAACATAATCTTTTTTAGATGAGCTTGCTCAGGAGTATTATAGCTAATCTATGCCCAATTATGATTACTTTTTATGCTTTGGATTTTAATGTGTGTCGCTCTGAAGAAGTGATAAGTTTCTTTTGGAACCCAGTTTAATTTATGCTAGTATTGGTGTGTTGGGGTAGAGGAGGAATTAAGATTCCGCCATACAACATTCTAATTACATAGATTAAGTTATTTTTCAAACGCGTGGTCCTATAGAGTAAACAAAATGATATCGGCAAACCTTGCCTGCAAATTTGGATTGTTTTATTATAATAATAATAGTCAGACACTATATATTTTCTTGATATTTTCGAAACGACCAAAATATTCCGCGACTCCATTAGACAGTGTTAGGCGCAAACACTACAACAAAAATAATAGTTTGGTAATTTGCATTTTTGTTCACGTTTGCATCTATGTTATTAAGGTTGCATTCACAAGACCTTTTACAATTAAATGCGCAAGTATTTTAGCCCATTATCTACTATAATTAAATTAAACCAATTTTGTCATGTACCCTATAGCCTACATGATATTATAATATAAAGGAATACTACAGCATTGTATTACACGTGGCTATAAGGCAAAGCAATTACGTAGACCATAATTGTCACATATAATATATTTAATTTCGCACAAATCGTTCTCATTTCCCGTCCAAAAGGAAGTGATATTGAAATTAATTAATTTGAATCAGTTGATAGATTATCAATATCAAGGCATGATTCATCGCATTGACTTGTGTATAGAGACAATGCGTCATTCTTGTTAATAGTTCTGCACCCGACATTGATAATGACAGCGATAGATAGATAGATAGATAGATAGATAGATAGATAGATAGATAGATAGATAGATAGATAGATAGATAGATAGATAGATAGATAGATAGATAGATAGATAGATAGATAGATAGATAGATAGATAGATAGATAGATAGATAGATAGATAGATAGATAGATAGATAGATAGATAGATAGATAGATAGATAGATAGATAGATAGATAGATAGATAGATAGATAAGATAGATAAGATAGATAGATAAGATAGATAGGTAAATATATATACATAGATACATACACCAACATAAATGTGTTTTTTATGATAAGCGAGGACGAGCGCTCGTTTCGTTATAACGGATAACCGTTGTATTTTGTTGTTTTGTGACAATGTTTTCTAGATATCCGGTTAAATATTTTCCTTTGCCTATCGTTTTATTTTGCTAACCTTGGCCTATCTGTAGAACTACCACCAACTTGGAGAGATTTCAATTTATTTTGACCTTAAACATTCGCTCACGTTAAAAGCTTTGTTGATTTAATCGTAATGGGCATTTGAAAGGCATATTAGAGCAGAATTGTATACGTTTCCCGATGACTAATTAATACGATTAATATAGATATGGAAATTATTTGTAATGGGCATCACTAAATGTCGGGAGGTTAATACTATAAGCTACATTATCCTATTTAGTGGTAAAGACAGTTGATAAAGGGAGGGGAACAATTAATGAAAATGCGTTTAGATAAACAGTATATATGATACATTAAAGGGGTACTACAGTTTTGGTAAGGCTGAACTTTAGTAACCAAACCTGGACAGTAACATTATAAACTAATAGTTATAACTCCACCATGCTCGAAAGGTATACAAAATTACAAACGACTAAGTAAAAAGCCCGCTATCGTTCAACTAGAGCCATTAAAACACAAGAGGGCGCTTTCTAAAAAGGCATTGGTTTCAACCATTTTTCATACAAAATTATGCTTGTGATGTTTTATTGAAATAATGATTAAATAGAGAGATCATCAACAACTATTTAAAAAACGCTTTTGAAAATTTTTGGAAAAGTGCAAGCATTTTTTAAATTTTTTGAAAAAAATCATCTTATTATTTGGGCCCCAAATAATTATAAGATCAGATATATTTATTGATATTTCAGCCGTTTCTGGGTCGATTTTGACCAAATAAAGTTTATTCTGCCATTTAAATTGCATGTTCTCTCAAATTCTACACTCAGTTTTTCATTACCTCACAAAAAATTGTGATGTGCAGCGCCCTCTCTACCAAAACTAAACTACCCCTTTAAAACCATACAATACATGCAGACAACATAACTACAATCAAACATGTCTTAGTTGTCACCTGTCTATAGCATCCAACCTGTCTACAGTGGCCACTAGTTGTGTTTCCCTGAGGTGGTCACTATACACAGGTTTGACTGTACACACATACACACACACATAATCATACCACAAAACAGGTTAGGTAGATAATGTATAAGTACGATGTAGACAAGTAGATATACGTGGATAGATAGATAGATAATGAACTGTACATAAAATTAGATGGAGGGAACATAAGACACTAATGTAGACAATATAGATTCGCATTACGGTAGAGGTGATGCAGAGTTGAAATGGCAGTTTGAATATCCAAAATTACGAGTATATATACAAATCTATACACTTGATGACCGTTGTACGTACTTGAAAATCTTTATAAACGCGGTGTTCGCAAGTAAAAGCACGTAGTTCTGCCCCTTTCCGAGAAAGTAATGAGCATTTCGGATGCAAACACTCACATTTATTCCGCTATCAGTCCAATTGTTATTGCCTCAAGCTTCCACAAATGTTTTGGGGTTTATGGTAGGTAGAATATGGTGATCGCTAGGAAATTTCGCTGTATAATGTCGTTTGGAGCCAAGAGAGTATTGATTTGCCTTGCTTTTTAGATTTGGTGTACATCAGTCAAAATGGAGATCAAGTTTAACAAATGAATTTGAAGTGTATTTTAGCATAACAAAATAACCATTCCGCATTCAATTTTTTTGAAATCAAATACATGGCCCATAACGCACATGTCGCACATACACATATTTATGTGACGGTTAAACATGTTTGACCCATTCATAACGTATCTTATTATGAAATAACATGCCTTCCCCATCATACCTACTTTCCAGTATCACAGTATAATTTGAAAAAAATAACATAACTCCGACTAAAAAAAGGATCAGCGGTAAATACATTGTTGATTGTGCCAATGTGCATCGTAATGTGTAAAGAGTTGGAATACTATTATTATGAAACGTTATATTAACCCTTATACAGTTTTAAATCATGCCGATTGCACGTTACGGTGCACGTAATGTATATGAAGTGATATTGAAGACGGCATGCAGGGAATTAACGTAGACGAATATGCCACGAACTTCACATCTACTCCCGATAAGCCCGACACAATAATGTGTATACGAATTATACTACATTATGTATAGACGCGCATACGCAGCGGTATTTTGGGTGCACATACAGCTCGCCGTATAAAGTCTATGCAGGAATGCTAGACGTTCGCAATGGCTATCTTTATACTTCACTTCTCAAAGAAGGATCTTTAACTATTCAAAGTTGATCCCGAAAATACTCAGCCCGGGGTCTGTGAACATGGGCGTTGGGGAACGTTTTTCACAGGGGGGGAGGGGGGGGGGGGGCTGTAATTTTACTTCCTAGCCTTTTTTGTATACTCGACAATAAATATTGTTTTTAATGGCTTAGTACAAAACATAACACAATTTTGCCCGAATATGATACGGTTTTACAAAAAAAAGGTGACTTTGCCCGAATGTAACATGAGTTTTACCGAATATGACATGGTTTGTTCGCAAATACGAAATGGTTTTACCCCAAAATGGCCAGGAAAGTTATAACTGTGTACAAAGTCAGTGCAATGAGTATAAGCGGATATCATTTTGCACTTTCGCTTATTAGTTGGTCATAATATGACATTCATGAACGAATGTTCACATATCACTCAGTGGGCATATATATATATATATATCAGATCACAGAAATACACATGACTTTGTTATCAACCATTCACAAGAATTAACACATGTCAATAATGTTACTAGATCCCTTTAAAATCGTCTCCAATGAGTTAGGAACACGGCGATTTCCCTGAACATACTGAAGTGGAGTTCGGCCGTACTCTACACCAACAGTTTCTTTATTGGTAGAGTGGTGATTTGAAGAAGTATACCAACGCATCTCTCTTCAATTCACATTTTCAATCATGTGCAATTGACATTAATCTAATAAATTAAACCATATTGCGCTGCCGCACGAATGTGTGAAAATTAATCAGCATGTTTTAATAAATTAGAATATTTCGTATATGATTTCCTCAGACGTCAATTAAAAAAATAGGACATTCGTAATTGAAAAAAATAAACTTGATTAGATATAGAGACCATTAATTGTGGTTTGCTTGACGACATACAAAATAGACAAGTTATAAAATGCGGGTATACCGGATTAGAAATGTGGGACTGTCGCACGAAAATTAATTAGCTCTAATTAATTCTTGTTAAATTGGAGGCCTGCTAATTAACGTAACTTTTTCTTATTGCATCCGGACTATTATACCTCTTGTTTCTAAACATGGAACGTTAAATTAGTAAACGTTAACGACAATATTTATGTTTGCATCCGAAATATGACTGTCTCTTCCTCATACATTTTAAACATGGAACGTTTAAGAGTCAAAAACTGACGGGAAGTGAACGAGAAAAAGGACAAAAAACAACTATGCAAGGGGCGTTGAGAACATGTTAATTATCCGTTAATTAATTGAGTGAATTGAACGCCCTTATACTCTAAACGACCTTAATCAAAATCTCTAATCAAAATCCATCGCGTTTATTTCCTGGAGTCAATTAGTACTATTTCCCGGCGGAGGTAACGCATATTAATTGAACAATAAATAAATAAAAAATACTGTGCTTAATGACGTGCCTGTTATGGTTAAGTTATCATGGCCACAACTCGCGTGCACATCGTGATCACGTGACCTAGATCCACGGTGGCAGATTGAACGGAACTGTCGCTGTGAGGTGACGTCACACATCCGCGTTTGACGTCATCGGCACTAAAAGGTATGGTTTTGAATATAACTCTTAAAGTGATTTTTGTTTTGGTCTAAACAAATATTCAACATAAAGACTTTCGTCTTTCCTACTTTCCTACCTAAAACAATTTCACTTCAATTTTCTTCATGATGCCAAGAGGAACATTGAATTGTTAAATTGCTATTTGGCATTACCGTATACAATTCGACCAAATATTGTCTGTTACTCAAATGATGAATAATTTTTTACAGAAAATGGGCCATCACCATTCCAGGAAGCATCGTTTATAATATGCAATCTATCAATTTCCGCCTTATATCTTTACCTTCTGACCTGCAACTTATTGTACCAATTTAAACTATTCCTTTGACAGGATGTTTTGTTTTGTAAGGATTCCAACTTTTGAAATGAGATAAAAGAGAACAAATATTATAATCATATTGCTAAACTTT
Organism: Echinarachnius parma; assembly: GCA_037951105.1. NCBI lineage: Eukaryota > Metazoa > Echinodermata > Echinoidea > Clypeasteroida > Echinarachniidae > Echinarachnius > Echinarachnius parma. Next base: position 160,227 of record JBAMJV010004604.1, on the reverse strand, counting down.
AATTATATTTCATGTTGTATACAAGCTTGTCACTTTCCCCAATCTAATGTAATTCAACAGCACATTTTGTGACTCTTATTGTCACAATGATCAGTATGTTAACTGTTACAAATTCTCCCTCCTTACGATTAATCCTTGCGATTTAATCGTTTTTCTAGTCTTTTCTTCGTCAGCAATGTTCATCATATCCATCAATAATTTTGTTTCTCTCTATCAATTTTAGATCGTGACCCAAAGATAGTTTGTGACGGTTTCTACCGCACGTCCGTTTGTCGTATTGGCGTCAAATAACCTTCACATCAAGCTGACAAAATTATCTTCTTCTTTTTTCGCGCCTTTTCTTTTTCGCCAACTCGCCCCCATTTTGCTACTTCGCAGTGTACTTTCGTTGCCAAAACACTAATTTTAGCGACGTTAGTGTTCCGGGTCTCTAGTGTATATAATTATGTTTGACCAATCGGTTCGTGGTACTTTTTTTTCCCGCGCTCGAAGTGATTTTAATCTTGTCACACTTTTTTTTAGTCAATCTTCGTGTTAACTTTCGCATTACGTGGTCCAAATACCTTCTTCTTTCTCTCTATCGTTCTTCCTATATCTCTATATTTGTCTTTATCTATTTCATCTATATGTATCTGTTTATATTTCCTCTATTCTTCTTCTCATCCTCCGCTCTTTCTATATCCTTTATTATATACCATTCTCTCCCTCTATTTCCCTAAATGCACTTTTATTCCCCCTCTCTCTTTCTATATCTCTCCATCATCCCCTCTCTCCCTCTCTCAATATTTTCTTTATAATTATGTCTCTCTTCTCTTTCCCATTTGTCCTTTTCCCGTTTCTCTAGTTCTCCATCTATATGTTTATATTTCTCTTTTTATCACACCCGCTCTCTCTCTCTTTCTCTCTATCTATCTCTAACCCCCTTTCTCATTTCGTTTTTCATTTTAATGGCACGCACCCCCATAAGTACTCAGACCCAAGTTTCTGTTCAAGTTCTCTGTCGCAAACAATTTGCCAAAACATAGACAAACACACACAAGTAATAGATATTTCTTTATTTCACTTTGATATCTCATGACATACGTATATACATAACATATTTCATAGTAATCACTAAACAAACGAGCATTCGTTCAAGACTTTAAACAAAATGTATATGGATATGTTTTCCTTCAACAGTCGCCTTTGCCTTTCTTGGTATATTCGATTCTGTAACATTCCCAAAATCGCCTCAAAAAGGTTTCGTTTCATCATTATGCCCTTTTTCGGGGATTCTCCACCTTTATTCCGTTTTCTTCCTCGATTTTTTACGCGATGTTTTCTCATATGCCAAAAGTCTTCAGCGCTGATTGAAACCTAAAAGGACATTTTATTTCCAATACAAAACCAGAGTAAAGTAGCAAAAACACTCAGAGCTTGTTTAACTATATCCTTGACATTTTTTTCAGGCACTTTTTTCTTCTCCTGAAATATAAAAGAAAACGAGCCTATCACGCACACCACTTTATATATAAATAACGAAAATTGGCAATTTAGTTAGGCCCTGTCGAAATGCTAATGCAAATCTTTAAATCCAGCCGGATTCATTTGGAAATGTACTTTAGACACCAGTCCATTCATCAAGCTTGCAAGGGCATTTGTGTCAATTGAAATCTGTGCCCTGATTCAAAACGTCGAAGCTAATACACGTCATAATGGTAACGTCGCGCGTCGCGATTTAATGATTAATTTTTTATTCAAAAAACATACTTATTTATTAATGCACTAAAAATGTGATTGCTCCAATTGTTTTGCTATATGATGATTGTTCTGTTACATGAACTAAATATATACATGGATATTATGCTACACATAAGTTATGCTAAATATAACTGTACAGTATAGTGAAAATCAATAAAGTTGATTGGATTTGGCATATAAATACAATACATTAATACCTTCTGACAACACAGATAACACACGTATACACATGATTCATATGAAATAACTAGATAATTTTAATATCGGCCCTTTTTTTCTAGAATGGAAAGAGGCGGGTTTGTTACGAGGGTCAACATAATTTATATGGGGGTAATAAGAGTGCAAAATGCCCCTCATGGGGGGGGGCACAATAATGTCCCCAAGTGGAGCGTCGTGAGTCTAAAATAGATAGCGTATTTATGATATACGTTATTTTGTCTATGTCATCCTCCCATGGGGGGGGGGGGGGGCGCAACGAATGATGCATTTGCCCCCCCCCCCCCTCCCCCTTGTAGCCACCCCCTTTTTAACTCCCACATTTTAATAATAATATGTTCGATATAATATAGCGCCTAATTTAAATTTTAATACAGTATAAGTATTATCCCCCTTGTTATATTTGCAACAACTTCGAACGTGAGAGACATTCTATAGATATGGTTTCGGTCATGTCCATAATAATAACAGTTTATTAATTGTAAACATCACTTGAACATTGCATTCATCATGACGTTTTTTACATGCTTATTATGGAAATCAATCAATACGTAAGTTAGATACAGGGCACGTAGTTATATTAATAAACTCGTATCTATATTGATCCCAAAACTGGTCAATTAAATGTTGTTTTTCAATTACAACCACGGGAATGCATGCTTTTCAAGGTGTGTACTGAATAACTTCTTTTGTCATGGTTGTCCTTGCGCTTCACTTTCTACCAAATCGCGGGTGAGAAGTAAGAAGGGCGTTAAATCATAATTATGATTTCTTTCTGCCAAATTAAGTTATGCATACCATCTGTGTATGTAGGGTTGGAGCGTCCTCTAATTGTGATACCGAATATTCAGGTAATAGTTATTGTATAATTTGGGTAACATCCATAAAATACGAAAAGGGAGCCTCGTTTGTTTTGTACATAGCTTCCAATATAATTCTTTCTCTGCCACATCTAAGTTTGCATACCATCTATAGCTTCCTCTATGTATATGTGATATCAAATGGTCAGGTAGCAAGTTATGTCATAATTTGGGGAATATCCATCAAGTACTAAAAAGGAGCCTCGTGTATTATAGCTTTCAATATACAAACATGATTATCTTCAAAGATGCAAAAGAGTGACGTAGCGCCCTTTTTCCGATCTGTCTCAAGTCTCAACCAACGCCATGTAGTTTGGAGACATAAGGTAGTATCATGCACATCACAACCAAAGTGAAGTCATGACAGAATAATTAGCTATATAGTTGATTGTGGTCACTGTACGGATGATGAAGAAGAGGATATAAATGAATGAGTGAGTTGTATATATTATGTATTTGATTGTCCAATAATATATGGCGGGATGGTCTGTAAAAAAATAGCGCGGCAAGTGAATCAATTTATGGCTACGATATAATATCGAAACGTCCTTGCCACATGTTGCTGTTTTCCGCGATGTTCGTTTTTGTTTATGTTTGTCTTATCTTTTGTATCGTACGTTTATCAATTTATACCCGTCTCTCTTTTGCCTTGACATAACTACTAGTAGTTGATAGTTCTATGTATATTCTCTGTTAATCCTTTCGGGTCTGGTCCTCCGCAAACACCCGGGAATGAGTCAATGGAGAATGCATGTTATAGCAAAAATCATTCAGTCCTGAATGGGTTAATTAATGGGTTTCTATTTTTTATATCAGTTCGCCATTGTTTCGGGGTGTGAAATCTCGCCCGCCCGGCGTCCAAACGACACCCCTCCGCGTCGCGAATAAATTGCGCGGCAATTTAATTCAGGCGTGTCATACAATCCCGGCGCGTCCATAAACGCGGCAGAGACAAGCGTTAATTAACGACCAACGTGCTAGGGCGCAATTCGGCAGGAATCCCCCAAACGCTGGCCGGTTAGACTCAAGGAACGTCTTACTTCATAGATATGATGTTATATAGGGGGGGGGGGGGGGGTTGGGGGGGGGGGGGTTTGGGGGGGGGGGTGGCAGCCAGTGTAAAAAGGGAGGGGGTGGGGCACAAAAAGGGAGCTCTAAAATGGGGCAGCATTTGAGTTTTAGTATACGAGTGTATATTTATATATTAATTAATTTCCTTTAATCTATATAATTATATATTTACGTGTTTATTTTAAAATATGATTCAGTTGCATCATAATCGACAGAGAGGGAGAGGGTGAGGTGGGGGGGGAGGGGGGGGGGTGAGGCATTTCAAACATCTGCCCCTCCCCTTCCCTGTTTACGCTATTGCTCTTGGCGGACTAGCTATCACATACATCGCGATGGGGGGGGGGGGGGGGGGGGCTAACTTATTATTACCATTGTTTTTTGTCTTGCTTTCTTTTTATGTGCCATCTTTAATCAGGTTAGATGCGATGGATATTTGTGTTTTTCTGTTTGTGGTGTGTATACTTGCTCGCGTGACCCTCCGGATGCTTTAAAGTGCATACTTATTAGGGTATATCCATTCAAACAAATTGTTTCCCATTTTGTTTGTAATTAATGCATAATATTGATACATAAACAGCAACACAAACTAAGCATTTTTTTTTGTCCGTTCAGAGGCGATTTTCGGCCTTTAAATGGATGCATATGTTTTGTTTTAAGCGGCACCTCGGATGTTTTTGTCATTTGTCATTAATTAAAAGACTAGGCCAAAAGAAGCGGTACATTTTAATTACAATCGCACATGAGCATTCACGCACTAGCAGATTCACATTACACAAACACACACACGCGGGCATACACAAAATACACGCACACGCACGAATGCACCTACATATTATTTTAATCGCTGCGAGGTTTCGACATTATTTATCTGTTATTATTACCTGTTTAATTCACGTATTATGTACATTATATGGAATGAACGCTCAATATTTCAATCTTAGTATAAACAAAAAGTGGCAATTGAGAGTGTGAATCAGGAATGAGTGTTGCTAAACTTGTTTGATCCCCATCAGTTGTAATAATATGAAATGTTGATTTATAATGACGTATTTCTATGCGCTATAGTAAATCACATTCAGTACTGAGCACTTTATACGGGATTATTTAAGTATTGTAATTTGACAGGCTTCTATCTGTTCTGCATGTCTTCCGTTGAATGTTATTCATTATAGTGTTAATTAATTGAGCTGGTAAAAAAAAAGATGATTTACTTTATGGTTGAGCACGATTATGTTCACAAAGTTTGAAACAAATTGAGTGGATGTCTTCAAAAGTGAATTCTGTCAGAGTGACTTTTTCTTCAAATCGGGTTATAAAAGGATTCTTTTCTTGAAATGTAAACCGCGGTCCGCATATGAAATCGTTTTCTTGCTTTTTATTGGAAAGTAATATCCTGTATAGTAGACCTGTAAACACGTATATGGGAACTCTGAACCTAATCAATGAATAAAATAAACGCTGCCAGCCTATTTTAAAATATTTATTTCCAAATTGTCCCTACGTTTGTGTCTGTGTGAGTGTGTGTGTGTTGCCAGAAGGTGTTTATCAATAAATTGTGTATAAGTGAACAAAAGTCATCTTTTTTTTTTTAACCATGACGGTAAGACTCCGACCCCGAATCCCTGAGCTGTTTTCCACCAAGGATCACATTGGAAATTCATGAAATAACCGAATCATGAATCAAACATAATACTTGTATAGACTCTTTGACTTTTCGGTTCGTATCGGTTCTTATACAGAATAGACTTTTCTTTCTATTAGTATAATATACCCGAACTGGGTAATGCGACCACTAAAAAAGCTGTGATAAAACATAATTATTTAATCAAAGTTAATTGAATGAGATCGGTATGCCCAATGTCGACATATAATATGCAAACATTTAACTAAAGTTATAGGGAGTAATGTTTCGGTTTTAATTTCCATTTGAATAAAAGTCTGACTAATAATTCATGGCCAGGCCGGGGTTTTAGTTTGGCTAATTAGATACGAACAAACATGAAAGGAACGCTGGCTTTCGGATACTAAGAAGAAGCGTCACATCTAACGTTCTCACCCAAAAGCATGTATTTTTCTCACACCCTAATAAGTTTTGCTAAAATATGTTACGTTTAGTTACCAGACCTTCACAACTTTCGAATACATCCACGTACGTACTGACTTTTTCGCCTCGGATTACAGTTATTTTACAATTCCGTCGTCCGCCACGTCCGACAATGTTATCAAGTTCCTGTCGTTATAATATTCGTCGTCTGGCACTTTCCAATTTAGATTATCATATGAGACGGTGTCGGGAAATTCACACCATTTTAATTCCCGGAAATATTACGACATTTTAATAATCAGCAGGAAAACGAAAAAATAGACAATGGCATGCTGGGCACAGTCTGGAATAACTTATCGAAAACAGATGACAACATTCTGAGAAAAAAAAACATGATATTATGTCTGGGCTACATGGGCAGAAAATAAGTCTGTCTGGATCCGACATCGACACTGGTTGTTTCAATAAGACTCTACTGAACATAATTTTATTCAGAAATAACTGACTCTAAATATGTTTTTTGTTTTATAAATCTGATACTGACGCCCATTTCGGAGACGGTCGGTGGAACCATGCATGCGCAGTGTCAGTGGAACAAGCGTGCGTGCATGTATGTGTGTTTGTATGTTACGTTAAAATTGTGTGTATGTTCGTGATTGGGTACGTACGTGTGGCATACGGGTTACGGAACCTGTGTTATACGGTCATAGTTTGGGGACGATTTGAATTCGATACAGCCGACGATTTGAATTCGATACAGCCAAGGATTTACCCGCAAGCTTACCAATAATTGCCCGGTAAAACATAATTCTCCAAAGACCCTAAACTAACGCAAGCAAATCTTAGGTAAACCGTCTTTAAACTTTAATTGTGTGTATGCATACGCGAAGAATGACGCACCGTCGTGAACGACCGTTTCATTAATGTGGCCGCATAAATCGTTGATTAAACAAATTGTCGACATATTGGGATCGAGTCGCGCGGTTTTTGCAATCAGGCTAAATAATCACCGAAGACATTCCGTTTGTTATAACCAAAGACACTACAAGGGGAAGACTGGACACTGCGCCGGTTTTGTACAGCAATCGATGTAACGCTGAATTTCGTACATGGGGAAGGGCGCCCCTAGCGTTGGGTAGGTCAACTTCTTGTTGTTTTCGTGCGTAGCCATTGAAAACACAATAGGGAACTGGTAGTGAAGTATCAAATTCCTTCTTATTTTTGCTTTTTTTATCCCAAAATGTACACCAAATATTAAAAGGAGTTTGTTTATAAGTTTGTCTGCTTACAGGTGAAAATTTCCAAGAAATATTTAATAGTAGACATGCAGAATCAAGTCAACATTCACGTACAAGTTTCTTTGCTTGCTGTTAAAAACGAACTCGTCATCAAGATTGTTGCAGTTACCTGTGTCATGGTTTGAAATCAAAATAGTAACATTTATTTAAATACCTCTTTTCTCTTTATATGAAGAATTGTAGACCTACACTCTTACAGCTAGAATTTGGGTGGAAGCAAGGGTACGGCCGCACGGCAGCTGGATGGGGGGTCCCCTAGAAATCTGTTGTTTTGTTTTTGTGTGTTTTTTTTGTAATAGTTAGTGTGCCACAGCATTTCTAGTTCTGAATTTAAAATCTCCATGTGGGAAAGCTGCCAGAAAGCTGGTCATGTTATTGTAGACACATACACACACAAACACATGACACATCAACATACATACATGTACTATGTAGGCCTACAAACATACAAACACATACACATACTATCACATATACATACACAAATGTATACAAACACACACACAAATGCACAGACATACAAACACAAATATACACACACACACACCAACAAAATAAACGATGCAATGAGATCTCAGTTTGATCTGAATTTTAATTACACCTTTCAGTTCAGTTCATTTATTTTCATTTTCAACAAAAGTATTATTACCCGGGGGGGGGGGGGGGGGTCTGTCCTCATAGAAAGGGGGGTATCATGCGTGACCAAGGACTTGCCAAAAGCACCCTAAACGAGTATTTGCGTGGTGCAAAAAATACACCCTAAGTAAGTATGATTATCGGTAATTTGCAAGTATGGGGGGGGGGGGGGGTCTGTCCTCATAGAAAGGGGGGTATCATGCGTGACCAAGGACTTGCCAAAAGCACCCTAAACGAGTATTTGCGTGGTGCAAAAAATACACCCTAAGTAAGTATGATTATCGGTAATTTGCAAGTATGGGGGGGGGGGGGGGGGGTCTGTCCTCATAGAAAGGGGGGTATCATGCGTGACCAAGGACTTGCCAAAAGCACCCTAAACGAGTATTTGCGTGGTGCAAAAAATACACCCTAAGCAAGTATGATTATCGGTAATTTGATACCCTAAGCAAGTAATCAATTTTGTGTAAACCCCTAAGCAAGTATTTTTGATACCCTAAGCAAGTAATCAATTTTGTGTAAACCCCTAAGCAAGTCATAACTATATTTGATACCCTAAGCAAGTAATCTTTTTTTTGTAAACCCCTATTAAAAGCAATTTATTACTATTTTTGATACCCTAAGCAAGTAAGCTGAGTTTTTGAGACCCTAAACGAGTAATTAATCTTTTTGATACCCTATAAACGAGTAATTCATCAGCCTAAAATAGATACCCTATTTCCTGATTTTGGGTGATTTTGAGACCCTAAACGAGATACTCGAGTATCTCGCCTGATCGTGAAAAACCACCCTAATTACTTGTTTTCTTGGTCACGCATGATACCCCCCTTTCAATGAGTACAGACCCCCCCCCCCCCCCCCCCCCCAGGATAATTTACAAAATGCATTCTTACAGGAGTTATTAAATAGATAAAATACATATACAAATCAGTAATAAATAATTGTTGAAAATGGAGGACGCTGCATAGAAGCAAGGCTTGTAGGGTGCAGCGCCCTCAAAAGTTACTCTTACATTACCTTAAACTACATACATGTATACTACTAATACTACCACTATCAAATTGTACTACTATAACTACCACTACTTAGTAATACTACAGGGGAAGGGAACCTCTCCCCTGTAGTAAATAACATTAAATGGTCTACAAACAATAATGACTACTACTTAGAATGAAATAAAAATTAGAAGAAAAAAAACAAGACAAGGAGAAAAAAAGGGAGAGAAAATTGGGAGTTAGATAAGTTATAGAAGAAAGAAAGAAAAAGACAAAAGCACAAGAATATTTTGGATCAGTAATCTCGCCAATAAGATTATACCTTAAATTAAATAACTGCCTTTGTTACCTACAATTTTAAAAATATCAAAGCTATATTATATAATGGCAAGGATTCATAAAACGTTCTGTTGATTAACCTTATATATGGTCATTTTCACAATCAATAGTATAACAAGTGGTACAAAGGGTTACATTTTAGAACTGATAATTTGAAAATTCTTCAAAAAAGTTTTTTGGTATTGAAATTTTAAGGAACAATACGTTTTGGAGCTTAATCTTATTCTGTTTTCATTCACCATGGATACATAAATGGTCATGTGTCATGAACTCGCCTCCCAAATAGGTGGCACTGTTACATTTTGGGATTTTTTGCAAACATTTTCTTAATTTGTTTCAAAACTACAAAACCTTTCCTAACAAATTTGGTATCATTTTAAAGAACTACCAGAATGCTATCTGTATGCAAAGTTTCAAAGGTACACCTCTTTCCAAAATGGAGATACAGCTATTTTCGACCTGCTCGCCATTGTTCCCTATTGTGTTTTCAATGGCTACGCGTGAAAACAACAAAAAGTTGACCTACCCAACGCTAGGAGCGCCCTTCCCCATGTACGAAATTCAGCGTTACACAAAATCCCCGAAGTGTCCAGTCTTCCCCTTGTAGTGTCTTTGACGATACGGGCTGTGTACGGGCCGGCTGTGTACCAACGACATCGGTCTGCTGCGAAAGCTAAAGGCTAGCTAGGCTTGCATATGTGCGCATGCGCGCGCAGTGCCTCATAGTTTCTGCCGGTGTCACGCTAAATCCGTACGCACTGCGAAATTCGTACGCAGTCGCAAATACACATGCGCACCTGTGGGAAAATTGTCTGCAAAATTCGTTCCCATTCTTGCCATTTGTAATAAAGCATGCAAAATCCCTCCTTGAGGCTCCTTGCAGCACAAAGTGTTGTCAAAACCCGACGGTGGATTAAGAAAATCCATTCACACCATTTAAAAATGCGATAAAACATGTGTCAATTTGTCATTTGAACAGGGGCGTCGATCCTGGGGGGGCAGGGGGGGGGCGGTCGCCCCCCCCCCCCCCCCCAATGAAAATATTGGGGGGCGAACATATCATTTCGCCCCCCCCAATAATTCCGAAAATGAAGAAGAAAAAAACAAGTGATATAATGCCAAAGAGGGGAAAGACACATTTATCAATAATTAATCTTCAAAATAGCCGTTTTCTAGTTTGAAAAGGACTGTAAATCTCATTTTTGCCGCGCGCTTCGCGCGCACACAGTTTCTCATATTGCAAGTTTCATGTTGGTCGCGGGAACTCACATTTCGAAATGTGTTGAGCAGTGTAATTTCTCAAATGCACACCTCAAACGAAGTTAATTAAACCCTCATCTATAGATAGCCCACCGTCACAGAAACTAAAATGATCTGAAATATATCTTTCAGTCATTCGGTCCATATGCGCTGAACTCAAATCATATTGGAATAATTATCATGTCCCCCCACATTTGAAAGTGGTGAAGATTGTCCCCCTCCCTTTGTCATTATGTATATTTGAATCCATACTTGGTTCCATAGCTTATACACTTCAACACTTCATATTACGTGACATTTCTGTCTCAGGTGTGCACCAAATCGCACAATGTCACAACCAAAAATACAAAAGCTCCCTACTGTGGGAGGGGGACACCCCCTATTTTGTGCAAATAATCATTATTCATTTGTAATGTTTGGAAGCAAGAATAAATTGAAATTGAAGTGTTCAGATGTTAAATAATTACAACGGACCGCAAAAACCGTGTACAAAGTGAGTGCAATGAGTTGTTTTAACATCACTTTGCATTTTTGCTCATTACTCGGCCATATAATGGCCATTTGATTTGACATTTTTACACAATACCCTGTGGACATATCAGATAACAGCAATGTACATTGTATCAACCATTCATCACTTTTTGCACATGTCAACAAAGTTACTAGATCCCTTTAAGGTAGAAGAAAATTCTCCCTCTACGATGCTCCTGATCCTATCTACAACTTCCCTGATGAGAATGCTTTTCTCATCTCTGCTGAAGTTTTCGCAACGCACTTTGATCGACATGTTTGACTGCAGTTGACGACAGATAGTCAACCTATTCGAAATGTCGAGCCCCTCCTACCATCCACCCTCTCCTCGCAATAACAACAGTCCTAGACTACCAACTGTCCTTTTTAGGACTCTCCTAGAAAGAATACCAACAGTCCTTTTCAGGACTATCCCAACAGTCCTTTCTAGGACTACCAACAGCTAGGTCTATCAACAGTCCTTTCTAGGACTACCAACAGTTCTTTTTAGGACTCTCCTAGAAAGAATACCAACAGTTCTTTTCAGGACTACACCAACAGTCCTTTCTAGGACTACCATAGTCCTTTTCAGGACTCACCAATCCACCCATCTCACATGGTGCAACCGCAAACCACACGTATTATATACACCACCATGGAAACAACATAATAGCAACATAATAATTGTTATTTGATGCTTATGTATTTTATTGTTTAAAGCAAAAAGTGGGGGGGGGGGGGAGGGGAGCTGCAAGCCCCCCCCCCCCCCCCCCCCCCTGTTCCGCGGCCATTGATTCATAAAAGACGGAACAATGGGGGCAGCATCACCAGAAATTGTAAGTGTGTAGATTATACAAAGATAGGAATATGGCAGTTAGACCGCACACTAGAGTGCACACAATACATCCATCAAATATGACCTTTGACCCTATAAAATTGGAGGCAGCATCACCAAAATCTGTAGGCCTGTAGATTATACCAAGATACATCATCATTTAAAATTTGAACAAAATCCCTTGAGAAATGTGGCCTATATAGAGCGCACACAAACCATCCACAAAATTATGGTAGGCACTTTTATGAGGGCCAGTGCTAGGCTGGTCGTTCATGAATAATCATAGGGTATATAATGACATCATGATACGTCATTTCAGACTTTAGTGAAAACTCTGCATGATACATTTACTAATTAAAATGAACCGCTACTCACCATCTTTTATGGCAAAAGAAGAGTCACAAAAGAGGATTCGAACCCATGACCCCAAGTGTTGATGTCCACAGCGTGACCAGTAGGCCACGTCAACGGCTGATGATCGGTGTTGGTTTCATTTTAACTATAAGCCCTCAAACTCATCCGAACCTTAATCCTAGTTATGAATATTCATGATATCCCACATCGCGCGCCAAAAATTGTTGGTGGCTAGATTTTACCAGGATACACCCCCATATAAAATTTGAAAGAAATCCGTCACGGAATGTGGCAGTTAGAGCGCACACAAGAATAAGACGCGGCGGCAGCGGCGGCGTAACGCTGCTGAATCCAAAGTATCCCCCTGCAGCATACTGCTGCTGGGGATACAATTATGAGTAGCGCCCCCCTTTATGTTTATGAATAGCGACCCCGATTTTGTATATGAAAAGCGGTCCTTATGAGTATATAGGCCTAATGACCCTCAATGTGAATTATAAATAGCGACCCTCATCTCACATTACGAATAACGGTCCTTATTTCTAACCATATTATTAATTGTCTGTATATTCCGTGAATAATTTCCCCACCGGTCAATGGCTTTTACATAAAACACACACACACACACACACACCACAACATACACACCAAAGACACAACTGCACACAACAAATGGAGCAAAAGTGTTCATAAGTAAATAAGCTTGATTCAGCTACTCAACTGTACATTAATTAAATTTGTGGTGTGAGGTTTTATTTGCCTGCACAAATTGTCGCCGACGACAATTTGTGGTGTAAAATTGTGCACAAATTGTCGCCGACGACAATTTGTGCAGGGACGACAATTTGTGGTGCAACAGACCCCCCCCCCCCCCCCGGGGAAATTGCAACGGCGAATCGCAAGATTTCCCCTAAAAGTGGCATAGTACGGACGCCTTATCCCGGATCGGACCATTTATGACCTAGGCATATAACCATGCTACTTTATATGGAATAAGTAAAGTCTTTATACAAAAGCCGTAAATCATACTATAGCTAATGCACATGCAAATTATATTTTTGAAGCCTTAAATATTTATTTAATATCCAAAACCTCTTGTTCAACAATGACCTATACACAAAAGCTACTGCTCGAGCAGGTTGACTGTAATAACTATCTTGTTAATTTTGACTTGTAAAATGTAAGCGAAAGATATATCCAGCAAAGAAGATGACAATACAATCCTTCAGACTTCGGAGGCTATATCAATCCTAGCAAATGTATTCACAGATGATCATTTTATTCAAACAAAAGGACCAAGGGTCGTTCATTAACTTTATCATGCATGCTCTTTGCCTGACGACCCGAATACAAACTACCGTATACATACATCTGTTTTTAATGAAAATAATAATTACTTGGAATTCACCTTACATTTGGCCTTGCTATGTCCAGAAAACTAAAGGGCATAATAGCATAAATAATGACAATTCTTTATAAGGTGCATATGAAGGGGAACATCTCTTAGTATTGTTTGCTATTAAACGCAGCCACGCATTAACAATCCTTTATCTGTATAGAGGACACTACATTATCTACAAAGTGATCGTCTATTTCAAATTAATTATTTGTCCTTGTAAACATTTACATTATTACTCATCATTCCTCATGTATATTCATTACCATCGCATTGTGTCAAGTCTTGGTTCTCATTGTGGACTCGAAGTGACAATATTTAAAAGCAACATCAAAAGGGGTGTTTGATTTTGGTGTTTTACGATATGACAGATAATGAGCAAAATGCAAAGTGATATTTGAAACTCATTGCACTGCCTTTGTACACACTTATGACTATACAGTGGACAGTTAAAAATCCAAACACTTCAATCATAAATATATTTCTAACCAAAAGGAATTTGATAAACAGAAACATATTCCATGCTTCTATTGGTAATACAAATACATTTCAAATGAAGTTTTGTGGATCCGGACAATGTCATTAGATCCCTTTAAACATGATGAAAAGTATGAGCGTATCTCTGAAGTAGATAAAGTGAATTAGCGCCCTTCTATTTCTCAACAGACGATAGATGTAGGCTGAAATAATCACAATTTAGCAAGTTCATTATTATTATCAAAATCATCATGTCAACTTTGTATAAATGGGATATAAATGTTCATTATGGATTTTAAAAATGTTCATGTAAACACATTCATCATAATATAGTCCAAATTCATATACAGAATTTTATGAATTTGTAAATGTTAAATTACTGCTTTCCTTGGTGAGCAAAGGGTCATGTAAAGTAGTGGTCCATTACAATTTTACAATCATCATGCATCCTTACATGTATGTGTAAAGCCGAGATGGCGCATAGAATGTTTGCACCCCATTCATGAAGATAAAAGGGTTCTAATTTTTGCTAATAACGAGTTTTTCAATGTCTTCTGTAGCCAAATGGTATTGCTAATTAGCTAGTTCTGTCCTCAATAAATAGAAATTTGTTACTGCTACGTGGCAAAGAGTTTTTCAATGTCCAATTCTTCTGTCGGAGGGTTGTCGCTGATTGGTGGTGCATTGTGAGCCATGGGGTCTGTCCCGAGCTTGTGTGATCTGGCAAGGTGTGTCTTCAAGTTTCCTGTGAACATGAACATGAAATAAAAACTTGTAACTCACCCCATCCAACAACTCACAACTAAATCAACCATTTCACAATTTCAAATTCATGCGCTTTCCTTACCTGATAGCCTGGAGACAAGCTATTCCATTAACATTTCCACCTGCCTTTAGTGGCCACGAAAAGGTATTCCCCCTCAGAATAAAGCAGTGTGATGGAACCAGTCCACTTTTTGTCTTTCCCCTTATAGGTGGTCACTAGACACAGGTTTGACCGTACAAGTTAATGCCTTTCTCTCTTAGCATTCATACATTACTTATTGCTACATAAGGGCATACCCTAGGAGAGCTATCAGCTTGCCAAGAATGACTTTTGTTAATAGATATTATACAGATAATACACGTTCTAGAGTGCGTCGTGTAAATGCAACGCACTCAAGGTTTTCTCAGTGTACGCATCGCACGAGGCGTAAGCGCTGCGGAGTGGCGTAAGCCGAGTGCGCATGCGCACCATCTGAGAAAACTGAGATTGCGTTGCAATTACACTGACGCACAAAATCAAGACCGTGTATTATCTGTTTTATAAAACGAGCTCAACCACAGAATTGTTTATGATCGCTGGATTTGCCACAATTAATAACCCAATCAAAGCACTATCACACTGATTTCCTATTGACAAACAAAATCATTCGGATGGGTATATGTCTCAGCCAATACTTAACATATTCAATTGATTTTCAGTATTTGGAAATTATATTTTATGTTCTTTTGGAAAATGAAGTTCAAATTTGAAAATTCTAAAAATAAATTTTTATGACATCATAGCTTCTGTACTTATATTCAGTATTTCCTTTTAAATTGCTCTTTGGGAGATTGGGTCGAGTATGTTTCGCAAGCTAAAACGAGTCCTCCGCTCGCAGAGAGGCTTATATAACACGCATCTCTATGGACATTTTGTGAAAAAATCAATATGATCGCCCGGTACCCCCGCTTTGTTTGTTTGTGTTTATTTATTTATTTATTTTTTCTGAGCGGGCAACATTGAAAAATTAGTGACCGGTCAATCAACCAATCAGATTGCAGGATTCTCGAAATGAGGTATATAATGATAATTGCTAGATGAATATGACATGGATTAAAATAGGACGATAGCTGAAGAAATAGCAGTAGTTGGGTTCAGTGGAAATTTAGGACATGTTAATGATACGACAACTGCCATGTTTATGTTTCTGCATAAAAAACATTTTACTACTTCTCTCTGATAAAAGAGGAACACAATTTGGATGTTAATATAAACATAAATAATCATTTCCGGCACTGAAAATGTATGATATTGATTACTAAATCTTTAAAGGTGCACCTGTAAAGTGTCAGATATTGCCCAAAATGATATTTGAGACTTCAATCCTACACCAAAATCATTGTAAGATATGTCCAAATGATGTGTGAAAGTTTCATTGAAAAAGACCACTGCTTTCCTTGTTAAAAAAGCGAAAATTTGCGTCAGCTTTTACAACGAATTACTGTATGACGTGTATAAGGTTTATGACCATTCATTATCGCTCTGGAGCTGAATGATTATCAATGATAGATATTGTCATACTGACCCGGGGGGGGGGGGGGGGGTCTGTCCTCATAGAAAGGGGGGTATCATGCGTGACCAAGGACTTGCCAAAAGCACCCTAAACGAGTATTTGCGTGGTGCAAAAAATACACCCTAAGTAAGTATGATTATCGGTAATTTGATACCCTAAGCAAGTAATCAATTTTTTGTAAACCCCTAAGCAAGAATTTTGATACCCTAAGCAAGTAATCAATTTTTTGTAACCCCCTAAGCAAGTTATAACTATTTTTGATACCCTAAGCAAGTAATCAATTTTTTGTAAACCCCTATTAAGCAAGTCATAACTATATTTGATACCCTAAGCAAGTAATCTTTTTTTTGTAAACCCCTATTAAAAGCAAGTGATAACTATTTTTGATACCCTAAGCAAGTAAGCTGAGTTTTTGAGACCCTAAACGAGTAATTTATCAGCCTAAAAAAGATACCCTTTTTCCTGATTTTGGGTGATTTTGAGACCCTATTCGAGATACTCGAGTATCTCGCCTGATCGTAAAAAACCACCCTAATTACTTGTTTTCTTGGTCACGCATGATACCCCCCTTTCAATGAGGACAGACCCCCCCCGGGCATACTGAAGGGGTATTTGAAAAAATCTAACCCTATTTTATTCTTCTCTTACTCTATAAGCCAAACAACATGGTAGAAGAGAAATGTGGAATCTCAAATTAATTTTTGTAGAGTTAGACACTTTACCGACATCCCTTTAAAGGGGTAGTTTAGTTTTGGTAGAGAGGGCGCTGCAAATCACAATTTTTTTGTGAGGTAATGAAAAACTGAGTGTCGAATTTGAGAGAACATGTAATTTTAATGGCAGAATAAACTTTATTTGGTCAAAATCGGTCCAGAAACGGCTGAAATATCAATAAATATATCTGATCTTATAATTATTTGGGGCCCAAATAATTAGATGATTTTTTCAAAAAATTCAAAAAATGCTTACACTTTTTCACAAATTTTCAAAAGCGTTTTTTTAATAGTTGTTGATGATTTATCTACCTAATCATTATTTCAATAAAAGATCACATGCATAATTTTGTATGAAAAATGGTTTAAACCAATGCCTTTTTAGAGAGCGCCCTCTTGTGTTTTAATGGCTCTTTTTGAATGATAACGGGCGTTTTACATAGTCGTTTTTTAGTCGTAATTTTGTATACCTTTCGAGCATGGTGGAGTAATAACTATTAGTTTATAATGTTAATGTCCCGGTTTGGGGTTCTAAAGTTCAGCCTTACCAAAACTAAACTACCCCTTTAATTATTCAACTAAAAAGCTACCTCGATCCTACCCTAAACAGTATGTATTTTCTGAAAGCTTAGAATCCACTGATTTTTAACAAATACAAATCTCAATTTTGATGAAAAAAAAAATCCAATACCTCAATGGGCCCCTTAAAGGGGAATTCCACCCCAGAAATGTGATGTTTGCTATAAAATGAAGTGAATATGAAGAATCATGATCGAAAATCTGAGCCAAAACGGTAGAGCAATAAAAAAGTTATGACAGGATGAACTTTGCTCCGATTTTTAGTATCGTTCGCAATTGCTATCGATCGTGACGTCACTTGCGAGCTGCAGCCATTTTGACTTCTACATGGAAATTTTAAAAAAATTAAATTTTCTTAATAACAAAGCAAATTTATGAGCTTACAAATTCCAAAGAGGTTGAACCATCGATATTATTCTATGAATTCGTGAAAACAAGCAGAGAAAAATTAATTTTTAGCAACGAAAATGAGAAATAAGTGTATTTTCATGTACTAAAGGCATGGCGAGTTGCTCGTCAATGATGTTGCATATGGCGGCAATTTTGAAACGATCGCTCATTACTACATGATGTTCAAATAGGTATAACTCCCGTGTTTCTTGTCCGATTTTGATCAAATTTTCACCAATTATGCCTCTTATTCTGCTTATTCAAATAACGAATGGTTTTATCAGGCCCGGACTACCCCTTTAAGAGCAAATTCCCAATATAATGAGCC
The DNA here is from genome assembly GCA_037951105.1 of Echinarachnius parma. Lineage (NCBI taxonomy): Eukaryota > Metazoa > Echinodermata > Echinoidea > Clypeasteroida > Echinarachniidae > Echinarachnius > Echinarachnius parma. The sequence continues at coordinate 141,871 of JBAMJV010004604.1, read as the reverse complement.
CCCTATCCCCTGGATCTTTGACCTCATGACCCCAAAATATAATCACTTCATTCTCTCATGAAGCGTACCAAGCTGATTATATAAGCTATTGCAATTTACATTCCAATTTCATATTGTTCACAGAACTGACACACTCTTATTCAAATGCATTTTAATTCGCATTTGTGTGTACAAGTTTCAATTTATGGATAATATCATTATATCCATAATCCATGTAATTGAATAAAGTTAGTTAAGCCATTGAATGTAATAAATTATGATTCATATATCATACAACTTGGATAATTAATTCTTACTAATTTCCATGAAATGCTGCTAGTTTATGTATTTTTTAAAAATAAATCTTTAGCTTGCTTAGTACCGTAAGTGTTATATTAATTATAATGATTTTAAATTTTACCTTCAAATATTAAATTTGCATTAGAAAGTCGAATTAATACACAATGCCTTAATATCATATTATCAAGCTTTTGTTATTACTCATTTTATGTATCGATATATAAAACAACAATATTACTTACCGTCGTTGGTTAGTATTCACGGCTAATTCGTTATGCTATTCATTTGTGATTATTATGTCTTTCTCTAATTATTATACATATTCAGATTTCCTTATACCTCATGAGTCGTTCAAGTTATTTTGATGTTTGTAAATATCGCTGCACATGACACCTGTAATGATTCATATTTTATATAGTATACAAACTTGAAAATTAATTCTTACTTGTTTCCATGCATTGCAGCTAGTTTATGTAATTTTTCGTAAATCTCTAACTAGCCCAGTATTTGTTATATAGCAATCATAATGATTTTAATTTCATCTTCAAATATAAAATTTGCTTTAGGAAATATAAATTGATACATGATGCATATTGACTTTTGTAATCACTTAATCTATGAATCGATATATAAAACAAGAATATAATTTACTGTCTTTCGTTAGTATTCATGCCTAATTCGTGATACTAATCATGTATATTATGATTTATTTCTCTAGTTATATATTAACATTTTTTCCTCATTCATTAACGTCATTTCGATGTTTGTAAATATTGTTTCAAATGACACTGCAATTCAGCTTGTAGCTGTGTATGTGACATTTTGATGAATAAATACCATTATATTCCACATACTAAGAATCTTGCTGTACGATTGGTCAAAAGTTAATCATGTGATGAAACATAGTTTCGCCCATCATTGATGGGAGAAGAAAAGTTTGTTACACTGTGTACTATCTTTGGTGAAAGTGCGTTGCACTGTGTACTATCTTCCGCGTTATACTGTGTAGCTGTGTGCGTTATACTGTGTGAAGCCTAGTAACTGTTAGAACTAGGCCTAACACTAAAAACAGTTAGATTGTCTTTCTCGTAGACCCTACCAGTGAAATGTTTCAGATGTGGAATATAAAGCAAATAATCACCTTTTGGTTTCAGGCGATGGCAAACTATCACTTCCTCGGCGATCTGAATGTATACGCTATCTTTCCGAAGCTTCGCTTCGAAAAGATAGCTACATCCAGATCGCCTCGGAAGTGATAGTTTGTCCCATCAGCTTCACCAACGGTAATTATTTGCTTCTTATTATTATAACAAGTTTGTTCATATATATATATGAGCCCTGCTACTTTTAACCTTTGACCTCATTACCCCAAAATCTAAACAGTACATTGACTCATTCAGATATATTCATGTACCGAGTTTGGTGACAATACGTCAATTGGTTCTTGAGATATCACGTTTAACTAGCCATTTTTGCCTATACAATGAGCCCTGGGACGTTGACCTTATGACCCCAAAATCTAAGTTCATTAACTCTTCAAGATACATACATCATGTACCAAGTTTGGCGACAATAAATTCATTAGTTCTTGAGATAACGGGATAATGAGCTATTTTTATAATGAGTTAGTAGACTTCTGCTCAACACACTCTGACTCGAGCATTAGCTAGCCTTTTACCCGGAAAATAATTTTGAAGGTATGAAGGTAATTGGAAAAATTTGGTGAAATATTAACAGAATATCAGGCTTCCTGATGAATTTATTTTAAAGCTTAAAGGGATAGTTGAGTTTTGGTATAGAGTTACAAATTTAATACAATTTTAATGACAGAATAAACTTTATTTGATCAAAATCGGTTCAGAAACGGTTGAAATATCCATAAACGTAACCATTTGTAATAAATGTAGGGCCCCACAATTATTAGATAATTTTGAACCAACCGTTAAATTTTTTTCTTAAATGCTTCCTCTTTTCAAAAAATTTCAAAAGAAGTTTTTTAATAGTTGTTGATTATCTCTCTATCTAATCACTATTTTTACAAACCATCACATGCACAATATTTTATTTTAAATGGTTGAAACCAATGAGTTTTTAGAGAGCGCCCTCTTGAGTTTAAACTGCTCTTTTTACTTAGTCGTTTGTAATTTTGTATTCCTTTCGAGCATGGTGGAGTTATAACTATTAGTTTGTAATGTAATGGTGCAGGTTTTGGTTACTAACATTCAGTTTGACCAAAACTGTACTCTCTTTACCAGAACTCAACTATCCCTTTAATTGGGTTTGTAAGTCATGAGATATGGTCTTCTGTTTGCAGTACATCGAAATCCAGTCCACTTTGTCCCAATTTATGTTCTGTGCATTATATGAGTTACCAAAACATTAATTTTGTTCAGAGCAAAAAAAGTGAAGAATGTAAAATTGGCTAATTATGATGCTTAAAGGTACATTTGAGTATTGGTACTTTCCAAAATGCCCCTTGACACTAAATTGGTTAGTTTTAATTCCATTTGAAAGTTCATTGAATAAAAGATGTGAAATGAGAATCATTCCCCATTCGAATGCTCTCATAGTTGTAAAATTTGATTTCAAAATATTTCATTTATATATCGTCTGGCCAGGCGATATCTTGACTTTTTGAATAGAATACATAAAATGCTTAAAAGTACACTTGTTTAAAAAAATGTCAAGAGATTTTCAATAGTTGTTGATGATATCTCTATTTAATCATTATTTTAACAAAACATCACATGCACAATTTTGTATAAAAAGTGGTTGAAACCAATACATTTTTAGAGAGCGCCCTCTTGACTTGTAACGGCTCTTTTTTAATAACAGGGTTTTTTCTACTTAGACGTTTGTAATTGTGTATACCTTTTGAGCATGGTGGAGTTATTACTATTAGTTTGTACTGTAATGGTGCAGTTTTTGGTTACTAAAATTCAGTTTGACCAAAACTCAACTATCCCTTTAAATATGTTGTTACCATTGCCTGAATTCCTTTTTCAAAGATTTGTCTACTGAAGGAGTGATTGATCATTAATAAGTGCCATTACAATGCTAGCCTTTGCTACCCTTTAACATCAGTTGTCACTTGAGAAAAGACTCTTTATGGTCTCAATATTCCAAAATCAATCCCAATAACAGTAACAAGACAAATGCCTTCAGTTTGGAACTGTCAAAAGTGCTAGCAATCTGAGGCAATCAGAATCCTGAAGCATGGTCAATTTAGAAGAACTCTATCCAGAAAACTTGCTTTTTAGGAATATCTTACCATATTTAACCATCGTTAACCCTTCCAACATCAGCAGTGACAAATTAAATTGTACTCTATAATCAAATAGATATACGACGATCGCACAAATGGGTTGTTGTATATTCGTGTACAATCAGACATAATCCCAGATCCCTTGAATGTGTGAAAGGCCAATACAAAGCATCTGAAAGCAAAACTCTTCCCCTTTAATTGTTTCTGACTGTACCATTCTTCTGGAGTCACACTCTACATGCTGTTTTGCTTCACTGGCACCGATGAAAGGCTATTCACAGCCATGTTCTCATGGATCCTAGTATGTTGAGTTAATTTGTTCCACCCCCCCCCCCCCCCCCCCCCCCGCCTAAACAAAGTGCGAGTATAAAAAATGAAACCGGACTTTGGTAGCTTATAAATCCACAGTTCTAAATATATATCGTCGCTGGGCAATAAAAAGGGCAAAATGGCCGATATTATCGTTAAAGGACCTAAAGAATACAACATACTTTGGCACTTATTCCATAGTTGATGACTTGTAAAATAGGTCTGCCGAAAAAAAATCCATGAAAATAAACACAGTAGTGATTTAAGACTAATTTTCTGATGCCAAATCTCATTTAGCAGCCAGTTTACGCCCCACCCACATTTAGGGTCCAGAATCGGCAGTGTGATTGACATGTGATTGATAATTCATTGGCTTACGTCATGACGCGTCATCTACAGAATTTAGTTCATTAGTCCGTACTTTAGATGACGTCACATTTTGGCGATTTAAAAGGGGCGTTCCCAGGACAATTAGATATTTACTAATTACCCCAAAATTGATTGATTTCATGAGAAATGACTGCCAAATTCTTTTTCTTCAGGACAAATTACATATAGATAGCCAAATTGTGAAAATCAGGCCATCTAGACGCTGTAGGTCCTTTAAATATCGATTTTGTTTTTATTTTATAGAGTACTTTAAAACCTATCCGATGATATATTCAGAATCCCCATATATATATGCCCTATGACAAAATGAAAAAATTGCGCGTATTTGGGCAACAAAAAGGACAAAATCGTTTTTCACGAACTGCCGAAAGGTGTTATTTGGATTAGAATCAATACAATTATAACGAACGAAATGTGTTATTTGACTACCTTTCCGTAAAAACATAGCATTGGTTACAATATCTGCACATACGTAAGGCCACAAGTTTAACAAATTTTAATTGAAGCGGCGACGAAATTACCCTTTTGCATGTTTATCATACACGACTGAACGCGCATCTCGTGCGCGTATGATATGGGCAATAAAAAGGAAAAAATGGACTTTGTCCTTTTTGCTGCGCATTATTACTGCCAAGTCGCGCCCATTGGCTGTGCATTATCAATGCGCGTAAAAGGGCAATTTGCATTTTGTCCTTTTTGCATGCACTATATCGGCGTGTAATAAAGACAAAATAAGAAATGCGTAATAACTCCGTTAAAAAGTACCGAGCATACGCTAAATTGAACGACTTGGTAGCTATAAAGCCTACCTAACTTTTTCACTAAACACAGTTACTGAATTTGGCATTGGAAACAAATAATTGCCCAAAATGTTGTTTCTTCAAAATAACTATGTATCGTTTTTTGCTATCTATCGATACCGTCAATTGTCCTTTTAATTGCCCAGCGACGATATACATGTATGTTGATATTTGTATCATGTTAAAGCTTGCGACCTTGCCTTTAACATGATATATCATACACTTTGATCGCTTTACGCCTTACCGAACCCAACCTTATTATCCAAAGTCATGCAAAAACTACCCATGTCCAAGTTTGCCATTGTCTTGTTCCGATCATCAATGGATGCGTCTGTTTACTGTTTTTTTTTTCTTCAAAAGAACATTTCAAGTATATCCTTTGGTGAATCAAAACAAAAGACCAGCTGGTTGCCAGTGTTTTTCATGTCTATCAAGGAGGAAGGGTATCCCACACCTTCATCCCATCAAACAGATGCAACCATTCACAAAACAACACACTGCAAACTTGGATACTGGTAGTTTTTGCATGACTTTGGATAAGTTCAGTGAAGTGTGAAGTGATCAGAGTTGGCATGATAGCCATTTTAATATCCTTATGTGATGTGGAGATGAATACATTTCTGCAAAACATGAGTTGCCAACAAAAGCCTGATTTTACCAGAGCCAGTCACATATATATTGAAATCTTTACCTTTCTGTGTAAATGCCGTTAGGCAGTGGGGACATTTGTGAGGGCGTTCCTTAGTGTGCACATTCATGTGGATCTGAAGGGAGTTTTTCTGGCTGAAGGATTTGAAGCACTCCGGGCAAGAGTAAGGCTTTTCACCTGCAAATAGGACAGAGAAAAAATCACTAGACTAAATGTAGGATTAATTGCTATAAAATCTGTAACACCACATTGATTGATCCCTAGCACATTTGAATTTCTCAGTTTATTTTAGCATTACACATATACTGCTAACTAGCACGAAAAGGATGTAAAAGATTGGTTGAACACTGGTTCTGCCATGTTTGTTTGTATGTGAGACTCACCAGTATGCGTTCTGGTATGGCGCTGCAGCTGGCTGGGCTTGGTGAAGGACTTCCCACACGTGAGACACAAGTGTGCCCCCCCGGCCGACCTCCTCTCCCCCTTCCTGCGCTCGCTGCTGGTGTGCGTGGTCATGTGATCCCGAAGGTGACCTGGACGCTTGAAAGATTTTCCGCACACGTTGCAGGAGTGTGGTCGCAGGGATTTGTGCTTGTCCTGCTGATGCTGGCTTAGGTGCTGCATCTTGGTGAAAACCTAGAAACAAGAGAAATTCAATAAAGAAGAATTTAAGGTACTGTTGAGTATTGGCATTTCCCGAAGTGCCCCCCGATATTTTTTTGTGAGATAATGAAAAACTGACTGTCAAATTTGAAAGAACATACAATTTTAATGAAAGAATAAACTTTATTTGATCAAAATCGGTTCAGAAACGGCTGAAATATCCATAAACATATTTGTATTCAAAAGTTCTTCGCCAGGGGATATTTTGACTTTAGAAAAATGTAAAAAAAATTCTTAAAGACTACTTTGAACAAAATCTGAATAGGTTTCTAAAAAGTTGTTGATGATATCTCTATTGAATCATTATTTTAACAAAACATTAAATGCACAATTTTGCATGAAAAATGGCTCAAACCAATTATTTTTTTGTGGAGAGCGCCCTCTTGAATTGTAACAGCTCTTTTTGAATGATAACTGAGTTGTTTGGAATTGCGTATACTTTTCGAGCATGGTGAAGTTATAACTATTATTTTGTACCGTAATGGTGCAAGTTTTGGTTATTAAATTTAAGTTTGACCAATACTTTAAAGAAAGTGATGTTATAATAATGAGTAACTAGCGACCGGTGAGAGAAAGGCGATCACAACATACAACATAACAACATAACGACACAACGACCTCCGAAAACTCTTTAAAATGTCACCTTCCCCACGGTCATCATCAAAATATCAAAATAGTAAGACAAAAAAGACTGGGGCAGCACTACCGGTAGCTTTACCACTGGTATTGTGCAATCAAGGTGGTTTATCAAACAAATTGGATTTTGAAAATAATATCGCTAGTGATATTCGTTTGTCTCGCAATGTATGGTCAACAAGGAATCTAAAAGATCACGACGTTTCGTATGCCGCTGCAATACTTTGTCAAGTGATATAATCTAATGTAAGCAATCGTCTTTTATACTCTCGTGCGGCTCCAAACCGCGTTATCTCGCATGAGCGAGTACGTTCCTAATTGGGCAATAACTGGCAAATTCTATTGGCCAGTACACACGGGTGCTAAACCAATCAGCGAGGCGCTGGCTCGGCTTGCTTGCAAGGCGGGAACAATAGCGAGCTCGACCAATCAACGGACCGCTGGCTCGGCACTGGCTGGAATCAACCGTTGCGGGCCGGCTGGTCGGGGAGTGTCACGTCGCCATGATTTGGAGCCGCACGAGAGTATAAAACACGATTGCTTACATTAGATTATATCACTTGACAAAGTATTGCAGCGGCATACGAAACGTCGTGATCTTTTAGATTCCTTGTTGACCATACATTGCGAGACAAACAAATATCACTAGCGATATTATTTTCGATACTATATCCGCAATGAGTAATATATTTACTAAAATTGGATTTTATTTCTCCTTTTTATAATTTTCGTATTCATATTCTTCTCTCCATTCTCCATTACGTTGCCTTTGCGGTTCTTTCATCGCAAGCATCACGAGACTTTTTTCAAGTACACTCAGAATTGCCAAATACTAGCAGACAGCTTTTTGTGTACAATGTCAATGGACCAGTTACTTCCTGGCATGACACCCACAACTAAATGAAGATATTTATTCATGAATATGAATTTTATGACATTTTTCAGTGCTAATTATGCAAAGAGAACAACACTTGTCTAACATTTCCAGCAAATACGATCGTTTCTGTGACATTGTAATGCAACAAACTGATCACACTTGATGCCACTTATCACACGGCTCCCCGCGGATTATACACAGCGCACTGCAATGCACTGCATGCAGCGTACTATACTAGCTGATTGCAGTTCACTGTCTGCATTGCGCGTGTACCCGTGCTGTTTTCTCGGGAAACTGCAACAAACTCGGTCTCAAATGATGGGTTAGAATTGTCTTTGTATTGAAAAGCATTGAAAATGTATTTAGACATTCCATAGTAGAGGGAGAAATCATATCAAGTTTGTCTGAAATGAATACTTAGTAGTCGTGTAGACGGTCTATTGGGTCGTGTACAAGACCTGGAAAAGTTCTTTAGTCCAATGTTTTTTTATTGATACATATTCTAGAAGGGTTAAGGAAAATGTTCAGCTTTGTTGCCACCTTGGCAACATTGGGCAACTTTTGTTATAAGCATTTTAAAGTTAATTAGCTAATTTGCATATTTGTGAAATAAAGTCAGGGGTCATTGTCTATCTAGGAATAGTACAATATTGATAACAACAAGTATTCTAATATATTTTGGGGCAAGGATTCCATTTTCGGTGCTCGTTTGTAAGTGCCATATTGGAAACACCTTGAAATCCAAGATGGCTGCCACTAATTTGCATATTTATGAATATTATTGATTTTCAGTGGCTACAGCCCTTAATAAGTAATAATTCCAGATTATTATTTGTCAGTTATGTTCTAAGTATGTATTTAAGATATCAAGGATTAGTTGCCATCATGGCAACCTCTAGGAATGCATATTATTTGCATAATTAGGTATCTTACCTAATGTGCATATTCTCCCAAATCGAGTATATTGGGAACCCAGAAAGTAAAAATGACAAGTGATACCAGTTTTCCAAGGTTTTGGGGGGCAACAGATCCATTTTGTATGCTTATTTCCCTGTATCACCATGGCAACCATGTCAAATCCAAGATGGCTGCTCCCCAAATTACACATGTTATGATACACGACTATATTCTTTCGGTTATATTAGATCAATATTATAATGTTTGGACTTTTAATTATTGGAAATAGGAACTAGAATACTTGAATCACCATGTAGTTGTTTGCTTACAGTAAAAAAATCATACTTTTATAAAAAATAAATGCCATTAAAGTGGCAAATAGCATATCTGCTTTAAAATGACAAAGGCGGCCATCTTGGATTAATGTGGGTTGCCAAGGTGATACGTCAAATTAAGTATCATGAATGGATTGTTTGCCCCCTAAAACCTTGGAAAAGTGGTATTACTTGTCATTTTTACTTTCCGGGTTCCCAATATACTCGATTTTGGGGAATATGCAAATTAGGTAAAATACCTAATTATGCTAATTATATGCATTGCTAGAGGTTGCCGAGGTGGCAACCAAGCTAAAATATCTTTATGACACATGTAGAACTTGACTGAGGAAAATAATCTGTAATTATGGCTAATTAGAAGCTGTAGCCACTGAAAATCAATAATATTCATAAATATGCAAATTAGGGGCAGCCATCTTGCATTTCAGGGCGTTTGCCCATATGGCACTTACAAACGAGCAGTGGAAATGGAATCCTTGCCCCAAAATACCCTAGAATCCTTGTTTTTAACAATATTGTAATATTCCTAGATAGAAAATAACCCCTGACCTTATTTCACAAATATGCAAATTAGCTAATTAACTTTAAAATGCTTATACAAAAAGTTGCCAATGTTGCCAAGGTGGCAACAAAGCTGAAATTTCTTCTTAACCTTTCTAGAATATGAATCAATAAAAAAACGTTGGACTAAAGAATGTGTCCAGGTCCTAGAAAAATCTACACGACTATAGTAGTTAAATTAGGGTTTGATCGGGTTCTTGATTTTGTTATGCAGTTACATGATTAGCGTTGCATACGCGTGCGTGTAATGTACGGCGATTCCGAGTGTACTAGAAAAGTGTCACGTGATGCTTTGCGATGAAAGAACTGCGAAGGCACGTATTGCCTGCATGACACAACTTTTCATATCCAAACTAAGTTATCCCCGGTTCGTGCAACACCCACCATTTAGTTTGTCACTTTAGGGTGACTCGGGGGTGTCTCTGGGACAATTCTAGCCCTGATGTACAGTTGATTTCTGGTAGCAACACTATTATTTCTATCAATTAAGTATGCAAATTTATGCAAACAAAATCCCCTTTTTGTCTGTAAATCACTAAATATGACCCAGAATATACTAATTTTGTGCATGAATATTTTATATGACTCAATTAACAGATTTGCAACATTAAAAATTGCGACAGCCAAATTTCCTTATGTATTTCTTTGTTTCATGTCCCGCTAGAATTCCAATTCCAGGATTTTGACAATGTTACTAAGTCCCTTTGAAAGGGGAACCAAACACATACATTTTGCTCACTGTTACTAAAAAGTGCATCATTCCTGAACATTACTTCTAGTCATGTTTCCTATTGGGTATCACTAATAATGTTTTTGAGACTGTGTTTTGACTGACAACAGGAGGCTGCCATGCATTCCACCAGTACCGCATACAAAATCGTGCGAGTGTGCACTAACAAAAGCGGATTAGGTAAACCACTGTTGTGATACCACTAAAAGTAACAGGAATTACGAACTCTATCACTAACAGTGAGCAAAAATGCCAGCATTTAATTCCCCATAATGCGCGCACATCATGAAACAGAACTATAGTCCTGACAGCAGATATCAAATATAAACTTTTTATTGAATTTATAATGTATTTTGGAGTTGTTCATTTGCTTGATAGAAAATGTGTAAAATGTGACAATTCCTTACTTCATTACAACCTTGCACCGTACATGGATAGATGGATCCTATTGCAGCTGCTGCAGCTTTGGCGGACAAAGGTCTCTTCGCTCGCAAGTCTCTGGTATCAGCCAGCATCGGCCCTTGTCCTTGGACCACAGGATTGTCAAATTCAAAATCTTCATCACTCCCTTCTTCAAGTTCCTCCTCCTCCTCGTCATCGTCGTCTTCATCACTGTCTTCCTCCTCCTGCAGTTGAGCAGAATTGGATCCCCCAGCAGCTGTTTGCATGTTTCCCTGGGTTGTAAGATTAGTAAGATCAACCACATTGACTGTGACAGTTGTTGAGGGCTCAGAAGATTCCACAAGACTTCCTGATGAGATGGTCACCTGCTCCTGTGGCTGGATTACATTGGAAGTTGAAGTTACAAAGTCCACAGCACTTTGGTCACTGGGTTGCTGAAGGATAATGTTGGGGTGCAGGGCCAGTTGATCAGCTGATAAATTCAACTGGAATGACTGGTTGAGACCAGTTCCTCCAGATTGAGAAGTGCTCGTTTCTGTCTGAACCAGACGAGAGCCTCTGTCAGATGTCTGAATGTCCGACGTCTGTAAAGTGTACATTGAGTTGGCAATGGCAGATTCTGTTTGTGAAACATTGTGACTCAAGGCATCTTGCATTGCTATTGGTACATCTCCCCCCTGGAGAAAAGTTGCGACTGAATTTGAACTGACAATGTTTTGCTGTGTAGGCACCCCAATGGCATTTGAAATAAGTGCATTCTGATTTTGAATTGTGGACATTATATTCTGCAATCCAGAGTTCTGTAAAATCACTTGCTGCTGCTGAGTGCTTGTTGCAGTGGATGGAGTTTGGACATGAATGGCTTGTTGGTTCGGAAGTCCAGTGTCAATTCTGATCATCTGTGGGACTTGATGCAAAGTTGATGGATCCATCTGCACTAAGAAACCTGTCTGTGGATCAATTCCATTCTGGATTCCTTGTTGCAACGTAACTTCTTGGCCTCCAATTAAAGATGAAACATCAGGCTGAGAAAGTTGCAAGCTGGCTTGACCAAGATTTAACTCTCCTGTTTGTAAGGTGACAGCATTATGCTGCTGCAACTGCTGCAGCTGCTGAAGCAGACTTGGATCTATCTGTACTGTAATGTTACTTCCGTCTAAACCATGTATCTGGAGACTTTGTCCAAGACTTGTGCCATTAAGCTGAAGTTCTAGACCAGTCAGAACAGTAGGTGCCCCTGGATCATTTGCTGGCACTTCCTGCAGACTCCCTATTGTAGAGGCTTGCTGAGAGCTTGCAATGGTTTGCAGCACAGACTGTTCAGCTACAATAGAGTCCTGTGAAGTTTCAGGCACATGCACTTGAGGACTTTGCTGCTGCATAAGCTCCGCTTGAGAACTTTCTGCCACATCCACTTCTTCAGAAGTTGCGTTTTCTTTGTTAGCAGCTGCTTTCTCAGTTGCCTTTCTCTTCCTGATTGCAGAGGGCTTGAAGTGATTTTCCATGTGCTGTTTCCTTGACCCCGAAGTGCGGAAGCGCTCATTACAGTGCTTACATTTGAATGGCTTTGCGCCTGTGTGTAGTCTCATGTGAACTTTCAAGCTTCCCACAGTGGCAAATGTTGTCTTGCAGATGTGGCATGTTTCCTGTTTTCCTCCTTTGTGGGTACGCATGTGACACACCAAGGTTGATTTCACAGCAAATGTTCTTTCACAGTCTGTACATTTGAAAGGTTTTTCGCCGGTATGAGTTCTAATGTGACGGACAAGGTCGCATGGTTTCTTGAAACTCTTTGTGCAGTGGTTGCACTTGTTTGGGAATTGTGGGCGCCTCTCCAACTCTTCTTCCTTGTTCAAGACTTCACTGACGCGATTCTTATCATTCACCATCTGGACAAGTATCCTCTCTGAATTAGATGCATTCCTTGCTAGTGGCTTCTTAGCAATCTGCTGTGCCTCCTCCTCATTGAACTGAATGACTGTTTTTAGCCGTTTCCCATCCTCACCCTCTTCTTCTTCTTCATCACTTTCTGCAGCATGCTCTTTTGTGTGCCGTTTCAAGTCCATAACTTTGCGGAATCCCTCGCCACACTGACTGCACTGATGAGGACGTTGATCGGTGTGAATATTCATGTGGCGGACGAGAGATCCATTGGTCGTGAAGTACGATTCACATATGTTGCATCTAAAGCCCTTCACACCTGTGTGGATTCTCATGTGGTTCTTCAGAACACCTGGTGAGACAAAACTCCTTCCACAAGTCATGCATTTACAGGGCTTTTCTCCTGTGTGTGACCTTATGTGCTGCTTTAAATGACTGGACTTCTTAAAAGTCTTCTCGCAGAAGTGGCAAGGGTATGCTCTCTTTTCGGTATCTGCAGTAGTGAACACAGAGCCAGAGTTAGTTTGCAAACTTGCAGTCCCTCCTGTACGAGCAAGATCTTCTTGCACTTGATGTATGGTGGTTGGCTGGGAGAACAATGAAGCAGACTGTCCAGTAATTGCTTCTAACTGCTGCTGAATCTGTTGGGTCTGCAAGCTTATTTGATTTTCAGCGGTTAAATCTCCTTGACTGTTTGTGATGCTGTCTAATGTTTGCTGGCTGAAAGCGTGGGCATAATTCTGGGAAAGAGCTTCATGAGTAAGTCCATCAGTTATCAAGTTTCCTTGTGACAGGTTCTGTTGTGCCAAGGCTTGAGTCGCCAAGTTTGCTTCTGTCAGAGCAGTTTGTGCATTAAGAGCCTCTTGAGTAACAGAAAGCTGCCCCTGAGCTATTGCTAATGCTTCAACGGACAACTGCTCAGCTAAATTGCTTGCCTGTTCAGCTATAGACTGAATTTCCTGTACATGGTTGGGATCATTTTCTTGTTGCTTAGCCTGAAGCGCCAATTCTCGTTTGTGCATCTTCATGTGTTTCTTACAGTTTACTGAAGTCTTGAATGTCTTTTGGCAATAAGGACACATGAATGGACGAACATCTGTGTGAGTTGACATGTGTCTCTTCAAACTCCCATTGGTAGTGAATGAACAATCACATATCATACACTTGTAGGATTTGATACCAATATGAGTTCTTTCATGGGCCCTCAGAACTCCCGAGGAAATAAATGATCTCAAACACGTAACACACTGGTATGGCCTCTCACCAGTATGAGAACGAACATGCTGCTTTAAATGGCTGGACTTCTTGAAGCACTTGTTGCAAAAAGAGCAATGATAAGGTCTTTCATTCGTTGGTCCGCTTTGATGTAGCCCATCAGAGAGGTAGCTATTGTACATACCACTATTTCTAGGTGGCTGCTGGATTAGACCAGTGTCTGTGATTAGAATGGGTTCCTGCAGGGGTATGTCCGAAAGGTCTATATCAGGCATGTTTCTGGACCGCATCTGAGCAGATCTGGCCTTCCTTTGAGCAGGATCCTTGAAATGTGCATGCATATGGACTTTGCGCTGTCCTGTGGTCCTGAACTTTTTATCGCAGTGTTGGCATTCAAAAGGTTTTGCGCCAGTGTGCAATCTAAGATGTATCTTCAAACTTCCATGAGTTGCAAACATCTTGTTGCACTCATTACACTTATAATCCTTGATTCCTGCATGGGTCTTCATGTGGCTCATCAAGGTGCTCTTCACAGTGAAACTCTTGTCACACTGTTGACATCTGTAGGGCTTCTCGTTGGTGTGGATTCGTGTGTGACGAACCAGATCACTGGGCTTCTTGAAAGTCTTTGTGCAGTAGTTGCATGAGTGGAGTCTGGCTCCGGTTGGGGAAGTTTGCTTCATTGTAACACGTCTTTGAAGAATCTCTGTCACAAAAGAGAAGAGCTGGGTCAGTTGTGCACTCACAGGAGCTGCTGCTTCTGGGGCTACAGAGGAGACAGGGGCTTCTTGAGCTACTGGAGTTTCTTGGACCCTTTGGTTTATGGTTGCTACAGGTGCTAGTGATGTCTCAGGGGATACAGAATCTTCAGCAACAAGTGGAATGTTTTGATCGTGCTTCTGCCCCTCCTCCAAAGAACCACTAACTCCACTGTTCTCAAGAGCCTGTTGCAGTATGTCAGTATTGATGATATCATTGCCCATCATTAGCTCATGTATCCTATTCAGCGTTTCTCCTTCATTCATGTTCTGCTCCAGCATTAGAATCAACTGCTCCAAGGCTGCAGCCAATGCTGAAGTATCAACAGTGCTGTCCAGCCAGTCGGCACCCTCCTGGAGAGCAGACAATGCTGCCTTGAGGGACAGCAGTGGGTTGGACACTTCATCACTATTATGAAAGCGACTGATGTGGGCATTGAGACTGCTCATCTTGCGGAAGTTACAGCAGCACTGTGGACACTCATACCGCTGCGCGAGCTCACTGTTGATCTCATGGACCCGGACAATGTGGGCCCTCAAGTTACCTCTCTGGGCAAACTTCTGGCCGCAGAATTCACAGGTGAAGGGCTTGCTTCCCGTGTGCTTGCTCATGTGGACAACTAGAGCCCCATTCTGGTTGAAGGCTTTGTCACAGTGGGCACACTTGTACGGCTTCTCACCTGTAAGGTGAAAATGAAGAGTGGAACAAGCAGTCATAAATTATTGGTTTAATAAGGTAAGGGCTTGCAACATCATGTAAGCATATTTTGCATACTCCCATAGAAACATGCCCTGTAATATACAAGTGTTAGGTAATTTCTATTTTGTGCGGGCCTTTGACATTTTGTGTGTGTGCACGCAGTGTGACGTTATGACTTTATAGTCTCATTTACTTACCGTACACTTTTAATTTTTGTAATAAACGTAGCGTAACATAAAGTTCACAATTAGTCATGTGTCTATTACTAATCTTGATTAGTAATTACTAATTAGAATTACTAATCTTGATTTAGTCTTAGTTTTGCCGGATCGGGCAACTAAATTATTGGACAAGTATGATATTCCTTCTAGGTTTAAATCTCATCTAGCAGTAAATGGGCAAGAAAACTTTCTGTTCGGGCAAGTAAAATTTGAAAAGTTATTTTTTTACTTGCTTGAACGGGCCAGTAAGGAAAATTTTAGTGTGGAGGCTTGTTTAGCGGTAGGTAATATGGGTCGATTCAAACCCAAAACTTTGTAGATTAGAGGGGGTACTCTCTATGAAAGTATGCAAAACATGACAACACATTTTCTTTCAAGTCATTCTTTGGTGTCACAGCCATCTGCCACTTTGCTGAACTCTTTGAAGGAATGAAGGAAATAATGAATTAATTGGTCACATAAAAAACTCAAACTAACCAACTTTATAAACTTTGCCAAATTGTCTGGATCAGAAGGTAATAATTCCTTAAAGGGGTAGTTTAGTTTTGGTAGAGAGGGCGCTGCACAACAGTGCACATCACAATTTTTTTTGTGAGGTAATGGTGTCGAATTTGAGAGAACATGCAATTTTAATGGCAGAATAAACTTTATTTGGTCAAAATCGGCCCAGAAACGGCTGAAATGTCAATAAATATATCTGATCTTATAATTATTTGGGGCCCAAATAATTAGATGAATTTTTCAAAATTTTTTTTAAATGCATACACTTTTTCAAAAATTTTCAAAAGCGTTTTTTTAATAGTTGTTGATGATCTCTTATTTAATCATGATTTCAATAAAACATCACATGCATAATTTTGTATGAAAAAAGCTTAAAACCAATGCCTTTTTAGAGAGCGCCCTCTTGTGTTTTAATGGCTTTTTAAAAAATGATAACAGGCTTTTTACTTAGTCGTTTGTAATTTTGTATACCTTTCGAGCATGGTGGAGTTATAACTATTAGTTTCTAATCTTACTGTCCAGGTTTGGTTACTAAAGTTCAGCTTTATCAAAACTGTACTACCCCTTTAATGTTGAAAACATATTAAACATGACTGCAGATTGAAATAAAAAATAATCTAATGTTACTTGAATTTCCAAATAATTTTCTAAATATATATTGTTAAAAATTTAACAATAAAATCAACATGTCATTAATATCATTATATAAGATTTTTTCCAACTTTGTTTTATTTGCAAGTGACTATTAATGTCAGATTTTATCCTCGATTATTTGCAGGGAGATATTTAAAACAAGGCGATAGCTGTAAAGTGTCTCGCACACTTGCGCGCATTCATGCAACATTGGACCTCATTTGACCTTTGACCTACTTACATGTATGTGACCTTTGATCCCAATATATCATGGAGGCCAATATACGGCACCTAGTACCAATCAAGTTTGGTTACAAACAGATGCAGGGTTGGAAAGTTATCAACCCTAATACTCTTGCAGGTAAACTTTCACATTGGACCTCATTTGACCTTTGACCCCAGAATATCATGGAGGCCAATATAGAGCATCTACCAATCAAGTTTGGTTACAAACGGATGCAGTGTTGGAAAGTTATCAACCCTAATAGACTCTTACAGGTAAACTTTCATATTTGACCCTATTTGACCTTTGACGTACTTCTGTGACCTTTGACCCCACAATATTATGGAGGCCAATGTAGGGCATCTACCAATCAAGTTTGGTTACAAACAGATGCAGGGTTGGAAAGTTATCCACCCTAATAGACTCTTACAGGTAAACTTTCACATTTTACCCCATTTGACCTTTGACCTACTTATGTGACCTTTGACCCCAGAATATCATGTAGGCCAATGTAGGGTATGTACCAATCAAGTTTGGTTACAAACAGATGTAAAGTTGGAAAGTTATTCAAATTTGTATAAGCGTCTCGGTCGGACGGACGGACGACGGACGCAATTTGGATCCCTTAGTCTCCCTCCACCTATGGTGGGCTCGACAAAAATTAAAATCCATTTCATTCTTCTGTTACCATAAGGCAAACGACAAGGTTGAGAAGTATGCAAGGCTGCAAGCTCCAAGTGATTTTGGTTGAATTTGACAAAGTTAATGGATCATGTTAAGCCTTTCTACTGGTTCATATGGATCCAACGTATGTACTGTTTAATTTTCTCTTCTGTTTTTTTACTGGCTGAGACAGAATTGCAGTGTGTTATCACTTACCAGTGTGAATGCGAATATGTCTCTCTAGTTGGCTCGGTTTGGGGAAAGACTTCCCACAGAATGTACAGCCATGATGGAAACGTGATCTATCCAAGACACGACGGGTGAATTTTGTGTTCATTATTGCAGACCTGCAGAAAAATCAAGGCAGTTTGGGATGAATAATGATTATTGATACTGTAGTGCATTAGTACATGAAAACATGTTTATTCTATCATAACTAGATGGATCTTCGACTGCGCACAGTGAAAAATGATGCCTTCGCCATCGCATGATTTGTATATCAAGCCCAAATTACGAGCACTGCATTCATTCTTTAAAAGGAAAGTTTCCCCATCATCTATTTACCTTTGATTAAGTTCTCTATACATTAAAACATAATTTCATGTAAATATGTCCAATGTTTGACCTCTGAACAAAGGAGGAGCATCATTCAAAGTCACTCGCTGTATGGGCTAATCCCATTCATCACGTATAGTGTGGAAGCTGCCATTGTATTTTTTGAAACCCAGATTTGTAATTGTTCGCGCTGAAATGTTACGTCAAACCCGAAACAAACAAGCTCGGCCTCTTTTTGTTAGCTCTCACAGCTCGCAGGTTTTGTGCACAAACACAAGGCAAAACATGTTTTGTGCACAAACACAAGGCAAAACATGTTTTGTGCACAAACACAAGGCAAAACATGCCAACAAAAAGAGTTAGTTCGGGTTTGATGTCACATATTAGAGTGATCCGAGTTTCATAAACATCAATGGCAGTATCCATGCTTTTTTGCACACATTTGGTCTTCTCCAAGAATTAAGATATAATAACGATAAAATACTGGCTGGAGTACGATAAGATTTGTCACTGCCGATGTTGGAAGGTATAACGATGGTTAAATATGATAAGTTCTCCTTAAAACTAAGATTTCTGGATAGTGTTCTTCCGAATTGACCTTACTACAGGATTCTGATAAAGACTGAGCACTATCCATAATGTGTAACGTCCTATACAGGGTGGCCCCCCAAAAAACGGAACGGGGCACTTCCCAAAATATAGCAACATAATGATTATGTCCATCGGATAGGGTGTCTTTTCCAATGAAAAACAATACCAAGATCAGTAATTTTGGTCTTGTAGTTTTTGTTTTAGGGCGCTCTGAGTGACACCATGTCAGGTTCCCATTTTTGTCAATGTTTACCAAGACAGTGCCTGATAAACCACACTTACTGCATGTCATAGCATTCGAACAACGAGCAATACGCGCGCTATTGTTAGTGTGCACTCATCCGTGTGCCGAGAGAATTGGCATGGTTGCTCGACGCTATGACTAGCATGAAGTGCGATTTATCAAGCACTGACTTGGTAAAAATTGACAAAAATTGGAACCTGACATGGTGTTACTCAGAGCGCCATAAAACAAAAACCACACAACCAAAAATACTGATCGTGGTATCGTTTTTCATTGGAAAATACACCCTATCCGATGAACATACATGTAATAGTTGTGTTACTTAATTTTGGGAAGTGCCCCGTTCCGTTTTTTGGGGGCCACCCTGTATATGTGAAGGACCGCTATGCATAAAACGCAAAAGGGGTCAATATTCATAAATGCAAAATAAGGACCATAATTCATAAGGACCGCTATTCATAATGTGAGATGAGGGTCGCTATTCATAATTCACATTGAGGGTCATTACTCATAAGGACTGCTATTCATAGACGTGAAGAGGGTCATGCACTATTGATAATACAAAATGAGGTTCGCTATTCATAATATGAGTAGAGGGTCGTTATTCCAAATACAGAATGGGGGTTGCTATTCATAATATGAGAAGAGGGTCGCTATTCATAACATACGAAGAAGGTCGTTATTCATAATTACGAAAAGGGCATTTTCACGGGAAAGATTTCACAAAATGTCCCAAAATGGTAAAAAATTCAAAGTAGTTTCACATAATAAAAATATTTTTTTCTTCAAACTACATGTACACACTTTGAAGCATCAGAAAACGAAAAATGGAGGCAGTAGCATATTTCCAATCAGAGTAATTGCTGGAATGGCATAAACCTCTAGAGCGAAAATTTTCATATTTTATTTGTTTATTTGTCAAAATCAAATTTGTTAAATATCATATAAAAAATGATAATTTTCGAAAAGTATCTAATGTGTCCTCACTAAAATCGCACAAAAACTCCTGAAATTTCTGTTACTAAGACAAACAATTCTTGATCAATTGAAAAATACAACATAACCATTTCTTACTTTAATTTATGGTACAGGCAGTGCACAAATTAGTTGAACCATCTGGAAAAGGCAAACATTTCTATTAAAACAATGACAGACGTATTTAAATGTCTCTGCAAAGCATAAGATCTGTTCACAAAAGGACACATTTTTAACAAAATTAAATAATTCCCCTTAATCTTTCTGAAACACAAATATTGCCACAGGAATAAATTCAATACGCATGGACAATGAGCACCCCCCAAGCACCCCCAAGCACATATATGCATCTTGCTTTTAAAGAGCGCCCGCTCTCTGTCCAAACGGGAAACTTTGATCAAGAATGCAAATAATGGTGAGGAATATTCATGAGGATAATAATGGAGGTGATTCTCATGGAAACGTCTTTAAAAGCAAAATGCGTATAGGTGCTTGGGGGGTGCTTGACGATGGTGTTCTACGGTATTGATTAACAAATCATGTTAATATCTTTGACTTACATGTACTTGACTTAAATGCCGTCCACATCATCGCCTGGATGTGTGATGGCTTCTATTTCACAATGGCTTGCCACATCTTCCTGTCTGCGGTTAATCTTTTGGCTTGAGTTAGGGAATTTATGCGTCTAGTAGCACAGTCCTCTTTTACCCAATCTGTCCACTTTTTAGCTGGTCTTCCTCTTGGTCGGTTCCCATGTACATGTATTCTACCATTGAGTATTTGTGGGTATCTTTGGTGGTTCATTCGGTTGACATGTCCAAAGTGTCTCAATCTTTTTGTAGTGACTTAATAGTTCATTGTTTCTATGTAGGTTGTTCCGAATGAATGTGTTCCTGAGCCTGTCGAGTCTAGTTCCACCCATGATGATTCTCCTGAGGCATGTCATTTCAAAAGTATGTAGTCTATTGGCATCAATCTGTTTGAGGGTCCAGGTTTCAGCACCGTAGAGGAGGATGGATAGTACAAGTACTTTATATAGTTCTACTTTCGTTGTGTAGCCTATGTCCTTTGATGACCAGATTTGTTTAAGGGCCTTTCCAATGCAGTTTTGAACCTCTTCTGAACATGATTCTGTTTGTGAGATTGTCCCTCCCCAGTAGGTGAACTTCTTGGCTTGTTTCAGTTTTTCTCAGTCTTTCTCCGTTAACATCTACTTTACATGAATTAATATGGTGCCAGGAGAGGCAGGAGAGGCAGTAGATCCTAATAATCATCTTCATATATGTAGCTTTGATATAACATGAGTCTAACCAAGGATACCTCCTTGGTTTAACAACTTATTTCATATCCCTATGTTGAGACAAAAATTCTTATTTAAGTTTCACAGAAAGAGATTGAAAATAAAAATTTTAATAACTGCCAAACACATTGACAGGAATTCAAATTTACTTTTCATTTTGTTCAGGAAAGGACATGTTGTTAACAATTCATGAAACCTTGATGAATGTGGATTTGTATTCAAAAAGCTAATATATTCCAACAATTAAAGAGTATGGTAGGTGTACTACACATCGGCACTGTTTTTAATATCGGCACCCCACGTAATATTTGTTTTTGCGCGTGTTGTAAAAAATCGCGCATGAGATGATGCGCGCTACCCTTAGAAACTGAACTGGTCGAAATTTTGAGGAGAAATAATGCGTAGATCGTCCGCTACGAGTAAATACGATAAATAATGCCAACATAAACAAGACATTTTGAGTTGCGTGCATTGTCAATGAGGGTTGAGGGGGTGACGGTATTAAAAACATTTCGAACTCGTGAAGCCAAAAAACAACGCGCGCGTTCGAAGGCGATATCTCGAAATATAATTAATATATCGCAAATCTGATCATCGCATCGGAATCTGCACTATTTTCTCAATATGTGGGTACAATTTCAAGAAATTTGAATGATTTTTAAGTCTTAAACTGTCGGAAATGTTTTAGGGTGCCGATGCGGGGGTCACTCAATCATACATGAACATTAAATGTGCATGTCACTAGATATTGAGTAATCTAGAAAATATTTCTTATTGTTATAAGATCCAGAGGACTTGATTTGGTATTGGTTGCATTGTTTGATTTCTTTTATTACTATAATGTAGTTTGAATAATCTCTTCAGGATGCACTACACAGTCATGTACAGAGTGTCCCAGAAAAAACCAAACCGGATTTCGTGGCAGAACTTTTCTGTCATAATGAATAATTTCTTTGATAAGATATACATGTATGAAAAGCAATTTCTGCGTGCAAATGGCATTTCGGTAACACCAATTTCCATTGTTCTAATTCAGTCATGCGTGAATTATGTGTCATAAGTTGTACTTCAAATGAAAGAAGAGAAACAGAGCTTTTCATTCATGTATATCTCATGAAAGAAATTATTCATTATGACAGAAAATTTCTGCCATGAAATCCGGTTTCGTTTTATCTGGGACACACTGTATAGGTCTACACAAAAGACACATGTATGTATCGAGACACTCATTACAAACCATCTTTATAACCAGAGGATATTTTGTTGTAGGCACTGATAACATTTTGAAGTTTCAGTCTTAATTGAAATATGGCATGGCTCCAATGCCAATTTTTCTCTTTACCTATTCGATCAAGTGAAATTTTAAATTTTTCTTTTTGGTGACACGAAAAAGTTAATAAATGTGCCTCAAAACAACAATAAAGAAATCAAATTGTTAAAAATAAATCTTTTGTTTTGATGTTTAAATCAAAAGATCAAATTTGTCAATAAACATCGACAAATTCCACTTGTTTTAATACTTGTTTTAAAGGGAAATGCCAGTAGTGGGAAACGCCCCACACACACAAAATGAAATGTACGCTCTTATTACCAATCATGTGAAAGAATATGTTTTTACTAATACGGAATGATACAAATTTTGCCTGGAAACCGCCTACTAATTGATATACATGTATTTGGTAAATTATAAAGCTATCTACTGTGGATTGATATCTCGCCGATGGTTGTATGTTGATATACACCCTCGTGTGTTAATCCTATGGCAAATGCGCACATGGTAATTTGCACGAGCGAATCGCTCGAACGAGCGTATCTATGTGGCCAGCGCAGACGGGCCAAACTGAGGGTGAATTTAGGCTCAATGTCAGCGGCTTTCATAAGCGTTTTAACTTATATTTCTGCACTTAACGGTACTAAGGTTCGGATTTTTCCCCACACGCCCCTTTTTATGCTATTTCAACAATACTAATCAATTAGTTTGGCCAATAAAGTTATTTTCCACTACTGGCATTTCCCTTAAATACTCATGGGTTGATTTCTTTCTCCAAGTATTTTAGTAGTTATTAACGAACATACATTATTGGGCCAAACCTTTTTTTCTTTATTTGTTTTCTAATGTTTTAGTAAATCATTCTGGGCCACGTGCCCCCCTCCCCCCCGCCCGCCCCCCACCTCCGGGGCAAATAATATGGATCTTGTGATCAATAAAATAACAAAATTTTAATGATAGGAATAGCGACTCTCATTTCATTTTATCAATAGCGACTAGAGCTGAGTCCAAACGGTCGGATATCCGATATCCGACCGTGAAGGTCGGATACCGAATACAAATTTTCGGATACGAATATCCGGGGGAAAAAAAAAAAAAAAAAATTCTGTTCCCCATTCGATAGATTCGATTAGAAAATGGCAAATTGAACCCTGCTTATCTAATATCTATTGCTAAAGTTAAAAGTTAAAAATTACAAAAAAACTAATAACAAATAATAAAACAAATAATAAACCAAAAGTACTAAGCGGATTAATATACAAGTGTTATAGTGAGAGCCAAATTTAGCAGAATCTATGATGAGATATCAAAGTCTTTCATCTTGACAGCAGTTTGTACACTAACATCGCACTGTCCTGCCGATTCTAATTGAAAAACGGACAGAATATTTATATGTGATTTTTAAAAAAATAAATAAAAATTAAAAAAAAAATATTTTTTTTTTTTTTTTTTTTTTTTTTTCGGATATTCGATATCCGACCGTTTTTACACGACTCATATTCGAAATGCAAAATATCCGGTTTGACTCAGCTCTAATAGCGACCCTCTTCTCACATCATGAATAGTGACCCTCCTCTTGTTAACAAATAGCGACCCTCTTCTCTTGTTATGAATAGCGACGCGATACGCGGTAAATTTTAACTTTTGTTAAAAGTCTTTGGTATGACCCGGTCTGGGTTCAAACCCGGGACCTCCCGTGCATGAGGCGGACACTCTAACCGTTAAGCCACCATGCTTGGTTTTTATCAATTGCGACCCTCTTTTCGTATTATGAATAATGATCCTCTTCGCATATTATGAATAGCGACCCTCATTCCGTATTATGAATAGCGACCCTATGCTCATGAATATTATGAATAGCGACCCTATGCTCATGAATATTATGAATAACGACCCTCTTCTTGTATCATGAATAGCGACCCTCTTTTCGCATTATGAATAGCGACCCTCTTCTTGTATTATGATTTGCGACCCTCTTCTCAATTATGAATATCGACTATCGTATTATGAAAAGGGACCCCTATGAATAGGGACCCCGATTTTGTATAATGAATAGCGACCCTCTTCTTCGTTTATGAATATTATATCCCTCATAAGATCGTTTTACCATTGTATTTGACAAATGATAGTTTTGGACAACACGCGCAATCCCCGCGCAATCATGTGACCGGGCTGTTAGCAAAAAATTAACACTAAAAGTTCGTTACGCGTTCGTCCCATAGATCATGTGTTTAAGCAAAATGCACACGCGATCAAATTTGTGCAGTACTCTATGGCGCACACGTTCTAGTCACGTGATTGACATTACTGGTAAAAACTAACACCCTGGGAAGAAGAACGCCAAGACAGCCAATAAGCACATCCGTGGGAGCGCTAGCACGCATTCATCGCGTATGTGCGCAACTGCCAGCGCGTTGGTGCGCACTCAGTTTTGCGTCTTTGTGATTGTGTGCGCAAAATAACAATGACTTTAAGCGTATTAGATGCGCCGTGGTTCTGGAGGCTCATACTGGCTTCATTAATGTCGATTGATTTTTATATCAAAATTTACAAGCGATTTTATGAAATATTCAGAGATTATCACTTATTTTGCTATAAGCTTAACACAATCACTGATATTGATGAGTGATATAAAACAACTAACGAATGTGCTTGATTGTGATAGGCAATCTATTACCTCGGTGGGCTCAAAATGACTATTACTCTCAGCTACGCTTCGGGTAATAATCATTTTGAGCCCACCTCGGTAATAGATTTGACTATCACAAGAAGCCCATTCGTTAGTTGTATAGCGACCCTCATGAATAATGACCCTTTTCTCAAATTATGAATAGCGGTCCTTGTGAATAGCGATCAGACCCCTTCTGATCGCCTCATATTCCTAGCAATTTTGACAGTTCCTAATGGTGTAGCAAAACTCAAAGGCTTTTGCCTTGATACTGTTACTGAAATTAATTATTAAATAATTGTAGTAAAGACTCGCAAATTGCAATACTACACATTATTGATCAAACACTACTTCAGAATGAGAAGGCAAGCCTTTGAAGATTTTGTAATGCCTCTGTTGATTCAACAAACTGCATGCAATCCATTAATATGGATTTCACGCAATGGAAACTACATATTTAAGCATCATATTTAGCCAATTGAATAAAAATCAAAACACATTCTACACGTTTTTTGCTCTGAAATTATTACATTTTGGTAAGTCAGGTAATGCATAGAACGTAAATTGACACAAAGTGGATTTTGATTTATTGCATACAAACGACCATATCTCACGACTTACCAACCCAATTAAGCTGAAATGAAAATCATCGGGAAGCCTGATTATTCTTCTTTAAAATGATACCAGATATGTATACATTTCAAATTATCTTCATACTGTAAACAAATATTTTCCAACTGTACCATTCTTTTAGAGACATAATGTATATTAGGGTTGAGCAATAGGTACAGTAACTAAATACCTGAACTTTGGTTTGTGCTTTTGTCGCATGTGCTCCTTCAGCATATAATGCATGGGGAACTTCTCTTCACAGTTCCTGCACAGATGCTCTTTGGGCTCCTTGATTTCAACTGCATGCCCCTGCAGATGTTCATCCAAGTTTTTCTGCAAATGAAAGACAAACAGATATGGCAAACATAAGAAATATGAATTGATTTCTTTGCTAGCTATATGATACTGTTAGGTAGGTGCAGATATAGGTATGAAGTATTTCACAGTAACAAATATAATTTTGGGATTGAAACTCTTTTGCTATTTCTTTCTTTCATTATGTGCCTTGGAATAGGCTACCTACATAGATGGCGCTTTATGAATGCTTGATATTCTTCTTCTTATTATTTATCAATCTCAGGTGGGAAATTATATGCAACTTCAAAAATTTTTATAATCAACTTCCATTCATAAATTTGAACAAATGTCTTTAAATACCTGTAATCCAAACTCATCCCCACACTCTGGACAGATAAGTGTCTCATCCTTCTGGTGGACGATGATGTGCGACTTAAGACTGGCGACCCTGGAGAACTTCTTGTGGCACTCGGGGCACTCCAGGCTGTCAGCATTGTGGGTAGCCCTGTGTAGGGTCAGGTTGAATTCCATGTTGAATGAGAGGCTGCATTGGGTGCAGCGGTGCGGCTTGTCACTGGCGTGGCTCCGCCGGTGCCGCTTGAGCTCCTTCCAACGTGCAAACTCCTTTGCGCACTCTGCGATGTCGCACTTGTACGGGCCCGTTCCCGGGCTGCCTGGTGGGGCAACAGCTGCTGAAGAACCAGCACCATCTTCACCACCTGGGAACAAACCATGTTAAGACTAGAGTTATTAAACCAGGGCTCGACACTCGCACTGGCCAACCCAATTAAATTGAGAGATCATCAACAACTATTTAGAAACCGCTTTTGACAATTTTTGAAAAGTGTAAGCATTAACAAAATAATAATAATTAATAATCGAATAAATTTGGGGCCCCAATTTAATTCGATCGGATATATTTATTGATATTTCAGCTATTTCTGAACCGATTTTGACCAATTGAAATTGCATGTTCTTTCAAATTCGACACTCAGTTTTGTATTACTATTTACCTCACAAAAAATTGTACCCCTTTGATTAGCGGTCAATTAAGTCTGAAGATAATGAAAAATCTAAAAGCACTATAGACCTCTCATAACTAGCACCGGGCGGGAGTATTGAACCACGAACTCGAATCTTAGCATGGCTGGGTTTTTTCTCGCACGTAATGACGCATACCATAGGATTGCATTAGACAACATGGATTCATATCATAATTAAAGAGTCTATTAATCCATATCATTTCAGCATAATATAGTAACACTTTGTGATAGATCATCACTACTTTTTAACTTGTAAGCATAATGATGGTATATCATGGTAGTCATCTTCTTTCCTTTAAAATACATATCAGTGTGTATGCCTCTATTGCATAATAGTTTATTTTACATTTGCTTCACATTATTCAAGAATTGTATAGATTTTTATAAAGAATTATAGATTTTTATAAAGAAAGAAAATGCTATTAAAACAATACAGTACATGTAGTAGGCCCATGTACATTAATTGCTTCTAGGGATAAATTCATAATTTTAAAGTGACACAGGTAAAGTGTCTAACTCCACGAAAAATACTTGGAGCTTCCTCGTTTCTTTTCTGCCATGTTGTTTAGCTTATGGTAAGAGAAGAATAAAATAGGGTTCGGTTTTTTCAAATGTCCCTTTAGTATGAAGATAATTATCATTGAAAATCATTATTTCAAAAACGTTAGCTAACGGTTTTGATAAAAAGTACAATTGTCGTCGCTGAACAAGTCCTGCCAGCGCGCGTGAGAAATTTTCCCGACCCACTGAACTTTGAGCCTAGCGTGCGCAAATTCCATGAATTCCGTACCGGCTGTAGCTGTATACATGGGTGCGGATATCGTCAAGATCAAACGGATGAATATTACTGCAACAAATCTAAAACAGACCATCAGTATTCGGTGATAAAATATGAACTCAATATTCGTTTTTTCACTAGGTAAACAGTGTTCGTTTTCTTTCAAACTTTCACAAATCTTTCAATTCTATTTTACAATGATATTGATATAGGATTGAAGTCTCAAATGTCAGTTTGTGCAATATCTGACACTTTACACGGATCACTTTAACCGTTTTAGTAAATACACACTACATCTATGAGATGGACAAATATTGTAGGCATTTTAATGATATAAGTATCACAACTGGCAAACAATGTTGACTTGTTTATGTTTACTTTTTATATTAAATTTGTCCTTTATAAAACAGCGTAAAGTTAGAATCTGATGATTTTATCATGGGGGCTAGGGTACATGGTTTCATAAAATGAAGTTATAACCAAATATTCTGCATACAAAAGAATTTGTTGAAAGAACGTATCATATGATATCAATTTAATTTCAATTTAACTTCACTTCACTTTCTTTGTCCTAATCCTCTCGCTCCCATCCCCTACACTCATAATCCCCTCTATTGTTCCTCCCCTCTCAGTGCCCCAGTGCACTCTCACACCTCATCAACTGTCTTTTGTTCACATGTCTCTTTCTATTTCTTGATTTATTTCTTTGATCCTCCCTACCTCCATTCTTCTCTAAGCCTTACACTCTCATCACATTTTCTTTGACTGCAGCCACTTAAGGCCCCTCCCATGCCTGTTTGACCTGATTGGTCAAGCAGTCCTGACACTCACCCACTCACAGTTGCTTTTATTGGTTTGTGTCTCCGCCTCCTTTCCTCTTTCCAGCCCCCCTTCCATACATGTGTTTATGTTGGTATATATTCTGTGTTTTTTCTGTAGTAACTGTCATTTGTGCCCTGACGAAGATTCTGCTAGGATCGAAAGCTAGGCTGTATACGACTCTTAATTTTAATGACAGAAAAATGCAAATGTTCATCATTCAATTTTCTATAGTTACAAATATATGTCGATTAATTTCATAGTACTGCTAAATTGACTTGAAATTATGATGAAAATGAAATGACTTTTATAAATATATTTTCATCCTGGACAATGGCATTGAAGATAATATTACAGGAAAAGTCTTGTTGAATAAAGTAACATATATATAAATTATATAATATTTACAAAGTATAACATAACATTATTGTATACAATATTTACAAAGTAATATTTTCTTCAATCAAAAGTGTAATACAATGAATATGCAGGTAGTAATCAATTAAAAGGCATTATGAAAACTAGATGGATCTTCGACTGCGCGCAGTCGAAAATGATGCCTCCGCCATTACGCAATTTATTTATATCGAGCCCAAATCAACATGTACACTGAATTAATTCTGTCAACTCAATTTTGATGGTACTCTGTCTTTTAGATCTTGACGTATCACAATTATGAGCTATAAGTGACCTTGACCTTTGCCCTCATGACCCCAAAATCTAATAAGATCATCGGCCCCCCAAGATACATACATGTACCAAGTTTGGTCAAAATCTGTCAATCCCTTCTTGAGATAATGCGATCGCGAGCTATTTTTGCATATAATGAGCTCTGTGACCTTTGACCTTTGACCTCATGACCCCAAAATCTAATCAGATCATTAGCCCCCCAAAATACATACATGGACCAAATTTGGTCAGAATCCTTCAATCCGTTCTTGAGATAACGCGATCACGAGCTATTTTTGCATATATAATGAGCTCTGTGACCTTTGACCTTTGACCTCATGACCCCAAAATCTAATCAGATCATTGGCCCCCCAAAATACATACATGTACCAAATTTGGTCAGAATCCTTCAATCCGTTCTTGAGATAACACGATCACTAGCTATTTTTGCATATATAATGAGCTCTGTGACCTTTGACCTTTGACCTCATGACCCCAAAATCTAATAAGATCATCGGCCCCCCAAGATACATACATGTACCAAGTTTGGTCAGAATCTGTCAATCCGTTCTTGAGATAACGCGATCACGAGCTATTTTTGCATATATAATGAGCTGTGACCTTTGACCTTTGACCTCATGACCCCAAAATCTAATCAGATCATTGGCCCCCCAAGATACATACATGTACCAAGTTTGGTCAGAATCCGTCAATCCGTTATTGAGATAACGCGATCACGAGCTATTTTTGCATATATATAATGAGCTCTGTGACCTTTGACCTCATGACCCCAAAATCTAATCAGATCATCGGTCCCCCAAGATACATACATGTACCAAGTTTGTTCAGAATCTGTCAATCCCTTCTTGAGATAACGCGATCACGAGCTATTTTTGCATATATAATGAGCTCTTTGACCTTTGACCTCATGACCCCAAAATCTAATCAGATCATTAGCCCCCCAAGATACATACATGACCTAAGTTTGGTGAAAATCCGTCAATCAGTTCTTGAGATAACGCGATCACGAGAACGGGGCGTACGGACGGACGGACAACCCGAAAACATAATGCCTCCGGCTACTTCGTTGCGGAGGCATAATTACAGTTAAAAATCATTTTAAAAATATCACAGTGAAAACAAATATTATTGTTGATTTCTAACGCTAGAATTTCTAATGCGCGTTAGTACGCTTATAAATCTTGTAACAGCCCATTTAATTTGAGGGAATATTAATGAGGTGGGAGGAGCTTAAGATAGTCGCGCAGAAGTTAATTGAGCGCTGATTGAGCATTCAGAATACAGATTTTCCACTCAATCAGCGTGCAATTAACTCGTAGACTTAAGTGCAAATTTAAATGAAAAGTTAAATGAGCTTTCAGAATACCCCCCCCCCCCCCCCCCCCCGCTGTTATCATTAAAAAAGAGTTGTTACAACCAACTCAGGACGAGGGTGCTCTTTTAAAAATCATTTGTTTTAGCCATTTGTTTTATTTATATAAATTCTTGAAGATATTTTGCATCAAATGTGTTCCTTATGAGTTTATGCAGCTGCTCGTATAATTTCCAATTTGATTTTATGCATCTAATCATGTTTGTTTTGTGCCGTCAAACTATCAGTATCCGGTAATAGGACACAGTAAATACCAATACTCAAGTGTACCTTTATTTTTTACTTTAAATAGCCTCTAGCCTCTAGGCTTTAAGCCAAATATTAGACACCACGGCATCTATTATATTAATACGGTAAGCTTCAACCCCCCGAATCGTGTCCCACTCGAGATATCCTCACCCCGAGATTTTGGCAAATTCCCCGACCGTCGGGATCGAAGGATATACATTTTGCGGAGGACCTCGAAGCGGTCCCCAGTCGCCCCCACCCCGTGGTCGTCCTCCAGATCGAAGAAAAGGGATAGTCAGCAATGCGGTTGCTAAAGTTAAGGCGCCGAGCATCGACTACCGATTTACCACCAGGACTTTGTTTAACGAATATAAAACAGAGTTGATAAAGCAAGATATATATCGAGAAACAGTTTTTAAGTTTACAAGTGGCAAACTAACACCGATTTAGATAAATACAAAAATTATTATTATACAAATGTTCGATATGATCTGTAGGTCTTAAATTGACAACGCAAGTGCTTTGTAATCGTAGTGTAATAGTCGTAAGGTTCAATTCGCTGCG
Source organism: Echinarachnius parma (assembly GCA_037951105.1). Lineage (NCBI taxonomy): Eukaryota > Metazoa > Echinodermata > Echinoidea > Clypeasteroida > Echinarachniidae > Echinarachnius > Echinarachnius parma. Next base: position 110,277 of record JBAMJV010004604.1, on the reverse strand, counting down.
CCTATAGAGTAGTTGCAAACGTATACACGCCTCGGAATCATCTCAACCCCCTTCGACACGGTAAGCTTCAACCCCCCGAATCGTGTCCCACTCGCGATATCCTCACCCCGAGATTTTGGCGACTCCCCGACCGTCGGGATCGAAGGATATACATTTTGCGGAGGACCTCGAGGCAGTCCCCAGTCGCCCCCCACCCCGTGGTCGTCCTCCACATCGAAGAAAAGGGATAGTCAGCAATGCGGTTGCTAAAGTTAAGGCGCCGAGCATCCACTACCGATTTACCACCAGGACTTTGTTTAACGAATATAAAACGGAGTTGATAAAGCAAGATATATATTAAGAAACATATTTTAAGTTTAAAAATTCCCAAATTATCCAGATTTAGATCAATATAAATTGTATCATTACGCCAATGATCGATATGATCTGTACGTCTAAAATTGACAACGCAATCGTAGTGTAATAGTAGCGAATTTCAGTTGTTGATAGAGCCCACGTGCGTGTGTTATGTAAACAGCTGAGCGAGCGAGCGATGCCCATGCATGCAGGGATTGCAGTGCATGCCAGTACGTGCATGTATTACCGGAGGCGAGTTTGTTTGCACAGCCCACTGCACTGACCATCGACACTCTTTTTCTCACTCGCTCTGTACACGATTATACAATCTCGCCATCTTGCGGCAAAGATGATTGTATTATGTATTATGCCTGGAGTGGGGGAGGGGGGGGGGGGGGGGGGGGAGGGAGGTATCTGCTCATTTATTGTGCAAGGCTACTATTCCCTTCAAAGGAATATATCATCGGGTTTCACAAGAATATGACAGAATGTATACGCCGGAGATGGGATATGAAACGTTTATGGGACAAGACGGGTTATGTGTCAACTGTCATGCAGGCAATTGGAGTCGCGGGGAGGGGGGGGGGGGGGGGGGCGGGCAGCGACGAAGCAACTATATTAGCAAGTACACGAACATCTAATTAAATAAAAGCGGAACAAATTAGGGACTATATAAAATATGGGGGATAACTGAATAACTTAGCATGGGTACTAAACCATTATGATTTTGTGACATTGGCCGGATATATCGTTGGACGGGGCCCCGACGGGTTGTGGGGCGGGAATGAGTCGCCGTGTTTATTTTGTCTTATACTATTTAAATTATGACTTTGGGAATAGTCAAGATTTAAAGTATCGTTATGTCATCATCGCCTTTCTCTCACAAAAAACCCGCGGATTTCCGCGGGTACAGCTAGTCATTCAAGAATCATAATAAGCGCTACATGCAAACAGTGGTCAGTGCAGTGCCAGCTCAGCTAGACAGAAATATATATGTCTACATGGGGTTTACTCTAGATACCCCATGCATGAATACTGTATGCACGTACTGTATGTGCATGCCGGAAAAGCTATGCGCGCTGCCATTGTATGTTACGCGACCGGCCTTTCCCATATATTTTTTTCTGTCGATATTTCTTATTGGCTTACTGAGATATCTCTCTGATTCTTTATCCAATCAGAAAAGTTGTTAGATGTTATAAAAAATATGGATATGATCATTTGATCGTCCTCTTTCACATCAAATCAAAGTACAATTTTTTCAATACTATATTTGGCCGCGAAGATAGGGTGAAAATGCAGGTAAAAATAGGCAAATTTCAAGGGTATTTTTAACTTGAAATATAACAATTTCTAGAGTTTTTACCTAAATTTTGATTTCATGGATGTAATGTTCTTTGTTCATATTTTCATCATCTCATTGACAGTGTCAGTTTTCAAGCTACAACTTTCCTAAGTTAAGAGAAAAATATCACATTTTGGAAAAATTCGGACAGCCGCATATTGATTGCAATTTATATCGACCATGAAGAAATACTGACATACACACTTTGTTTTAGGAAAATTAGATATTTATACATAATTCAGGAACAACTTTTCGTAATTTTGTTTTATTTTCTAGATAAACTGATATACAGTATACAAAATTAACAATTCACTTTAAAAGCAGCTGAAGCAATATTTGAGCGCAACTCTATTGGGAGTTTAGCCTTGTCTAGTGGCGTGGCTATTCTTTGCCGTTGCTTGTTGCGCAAATTCCAGCATAAATCTTAACCAATGGCATTGAGTATTCGGAACATGCACTCACGCGGTCACAGCTTTGAATACATGGGGGCGCAGGGAAATTTGCCCCGAAATGCCCAAAAGAGCCCCCTTCTTTTTTCTTTTTTTTTTAAATTTTCTGTTTGGATCGTGATCGAATGCCTATCAGATGATCACTTACAGCATTAGAGCTAAAAAGTAGCCCCTGAAATTTGAAAAAAGGAGAAATTATAAAAGTAGCCCCCGAAAACTTCCATAAAATAAAAAATGGAGCCCCCGAAATAAAAATATTAATTTTTTCCCTTGATCAACAAACTCCGTTGTAGTATCCCGACTATTCATGTTTATTGTATACTGCCCTCTGTTGAGGATGTGAAGAAACACACATAATATACGAGCCAAGCAACGCCAATCTAATCGTGTCTTCCTGTCTTTATTTGATACTAAACAACGGGACATTACAATGGCGACGAGCAAGGGATCAGCCCATGTCATTTTGAACATTGAAACAAGCTAATTTTCCACAACCACCAAGAAATTTGTCTGTATTGGTGAGTTTCCACTCGTATTTCCAGAGCTGAGTGAGTGCAAATGCATAACATCGTTCGTGTAGTCCGATGCATACAATTCGGTGTGTATAAATAACCGTAGTGACAATTGATTGTGCAGCCGTATAGTCCTCACGTATACACTTCACCATGAATCCTCCTCCGTTTGAGAAGTTTGACGTCCATTCTGATTCGTCCAGTGTTGGATTGAGATGGACCAAATACATGAAACGCTTGGAGAACATGTTTATCGCATTCAAGATCTCTGAAGATGCACAGCAACGCGCACTTCTCCTGTATTACTGTGGCTCAGAAGTGGAAGAGATCTTTGACACCCTACCAGACACTGGTACGACATTTACATCTGCAAAGACTGCGCTGGACTCATACTTCAAACCGTCCACATCGAGCGAGTTTGAACGTTACACGTTTCGACAATCTCGCCAGCTAACAGATGAAACCGTCAAACAATTTCACACTCGACTGCAACATCTCGCCTCATCATGTAATTTCAGCAACAACAAGGATGCAGAAGTGAAATCGCAGATCATCCAAGGCTGTAGTTCTCAAAAGCTCCGACGCTATGCACTTCGTGAGGAAAGTCTGACGCTCACACAAATGCTAAAGGTCGCGAGGACATACGAACTGGCAGAGAATCAAGCTGCATCCATGGAGACTACACCTGCCAGCTCAATCGAGACGTTAATCAACAGAATGGGTCCCCCGCAAACGCCGTCAACATACAACAGCCAACGAAACCAGTACCAGCGCACAAAATCACAAAGGTGCCATAATTGCGGCGGAGTGTATCCCCATCCTGAATCATGACCTTGTCCAGCAAAGGGTCTCACTTGTCATTCGTGCGGCAAAGCAAACCATTTTGCCAAGTACTGCAGGTCTACGACTACAGGCAGACCAAACAAGCAAGGTGCTGCAGAGTCACGATCCACTATCAGAACAGTAAATACGGAATCTCCTAACACGTCATGCACTGGCGCATGCAGTTGCTGCAGCACACGCTCTGATCAGAAGTCTACACATGAGCCAGAAGACTATGCCTTCCACGTCAACTCGCCATCATCGAGAAAGAAACCAACTGCTGTTGTCAACGTTAACGACACCCCAGCTTCCTGCGTGATAGACAACACGTATCAATCTCTCAATCCGAAACCCCATCTAGTCACGCCCCCTGCATCGGAAAGCTGAAGGGATCCAAATGTCACCTTCACATTGACTATTCGGTTCCTCCTGTGGCAGTCCGGCATAGAAGGATCCCGTTCCACTTACGCAAACGAGTGGAACAAGAACTAGACAGACTACAGCAACTTGACATCATTGAACCGGTTCATGACACGCCGACACCATGGGTTTCACCAATAACTATCGTACAGAAACGCAATGGAGATGACATCCGCAGTTGTGTTGACATGCATAATGTTAACAAGGCCATCAAACGGGAGCGGCACATCACACCAACGGTGGATGACCTTGTTGCAGTGCTGAACGGTGCAACTACCTTCAGTACACTAGACCTGAACTCCGGCTACCATCAGCTGGAAATCGAAGAGTCTCGTGCATACACAGTATTTTCTACACATGTGGGACTGTTCCGGTATAAGCGTCTAAACTTCGGCGTCTCTTCGGCATCGGAAATCTTCGAACATGCCATACAATCTAATCTGCAGGATCTACCGGGCGTCGTCAACATCAGCGATGACATCATCGTCTTCGGCAGGGACAAGGCCGAACATGACGCACGGTTGGAACGAGTCCTCCAGCGCCTTCGAGAGGTGAATCTCACCCTGAACAAAGACAAGTGCGTCTTCGCAGCTGATCGCGTCACATACTTCGGTCATGTTTTCTCCGCCAGCGGCATCAGTGCTGACCCGAAGAAGATTGCCGCCATCCAGTCCATACCAGAACCTCAGACCATCTCTGAAGTTCGCAGCTTCCTCGGTATGGTAAACTATTGCGCCCGGTTTATCCCTGATCTGGCATCCATCTCTGCTCCTCTTCGTCACTTAACAAAGGCTGACAGTGAATGGGAATGGAACACTTCTCAAGCAGAGGCCTTCCAACAAATCAAGCGCTGTGTATCAGAATAGTGTACTATGGCATACTTCAATCCAGCAAGCAAAACAGAGCTCATCGTTGAGGTCAGCCCTCATGGCCTTGGGGCACTCCTAGTCCAGCATGATGGCCATGACAACATAGTTCCAGTCGCACTAGCCAGCAGAGCTCTCACAGAGGTAGAGCAGCGATACTCCCAGACAGAAAGATAGGCGCTCGCCATCACGTGGACCGTTACACACTTCCATGTGTACCTGTACGGTGGTCTGTTCATCGTCACTACAGACCACAAGCCACTAGTCACGCTTTTCAACAGCAGTCACGCCAAGCCATCACTTCGACTTGAGAGATGGATTCTCAAACTGCAAGCCTACGACTTCACAGTCCAGTATCGTCCAGGCAAGCACAACCCTGCAGACTATATGTCCTGTCACCCACAACCATCACAAGTAAGCCTGGGTCGGAACGGACGGAATACCGGAATCCGTCCGGTGTGTGCGTGTTCCGGTTTTGTTTTCTCCATTCCGGTATTCCGATGAAAATCGCGGAAAACCTCTTTTTCCTCAAAAATTCATATTTTGTAGTAGAAAACTATCAGAAGAAAACAAATGACAAAAAAGTACGAGAAAGACGATGTCGAATGCAACTTACGACAAGAAATCCGCTGCGTTTATTATGACAGCCGATCTAGCGCGCGGTGCGGCGAGTACGGCATACGATCGACGTCGTAGACTAGCTAGCTACCCCGGCGCGCCCCGCAGCTGATCAGTCTAGTCAGAGCTGCGCCGTACCATGTCACCCGTACGTGTATCATACTACACATGTACGTAATACTGCACATGGATCAAACGATTCTCAAACGTTGACATCCAGTCCGCCCTCTATCGGTACTAAACTAATGCTCCGATACAGCTAGCCCGCCATATCACTCGTATACTTTGCGTGCAGGTTATGGGTCTCATTTCTTACGCGAGATATCCATCCGCCGGGAATTGGGGAATTCCCCGGCGGATGGATCTCGCGTAAGAAAAAAGACCCGATAAGCTGCACGCAAAGTATACAAGTGAAGTGTTAGTGTTCACTTATTCGTGTCGTTGTACGAGCTTCAGTTCATGCAGGTCCGAGCGAGTTAGAAAATGTTCGAGATATAATCAGCGCATTTTTTGTTGTTGCTGTTTTTGCAGGTAATTGTTCTCGTATAAGTAAAATAAGAGATAGTCTAGATACCGCGATCTTAATGCAAGGTCAAGGCAGTTGAGTAGGCCTGTCTCGCAGCGCGGGGCCTGCCTGCGCTACCGAAACTATGGCAGACCTTCTAGTGCGTGTTCGTTCCGTATCATTCATTGGCAGGTTTTTTTTTTATCGGAATACCGGATTCCGACCTGCACAACACCGGCGGATTCCGGAACAAAAAAATTCCGACATGACTCAGGCTTAGCTTAATCACAAGGGTCCTCTTCCGATGACGAATCCCTAGCAGAAGCGTATGTCAGCTTCGTCGCAAGCCACGCTACACCAAAGACGACAACCTTGGCCGAGATCATCGATGCCACAACACTCGATGTCGTTCTCCAGGCTGTCATCAACGCGATTAAGCATGACGACTGGAAAAACGCGTTCGCAACAGCAACTGATCACAAACCTGAGTTGAACAGTTTGTTCGCAGTTCGCGAAGAGCTCACAGTGTCAGCTAGCAGTGATCTACTCCTACGTGGACATCGCATCATCATTCCAAAATCGCTCCGCAAACGTATCATCAATATCGCTCACGAGGGTCACCAGGGCATAACCAAACCAAAGCCCTACTTCGCGAAAAGGTATGGTTTCCGTCAATTGATCGCTTGACAGAATCAGCAGTCCGCGATTGTTTCGCATGTCAGACCAATACCGTTGAGCATGTCAAGGAACCACTAAAAATGAGTCCCCTTCCAACCAAACCGTGGTCGGAAGTTAGCGTTGATTTCGCAGACCTACCATCTGGTGAGCATCTACTCGTTGTCGTAGATGATTACTCGCGATTTCCAGAGATCGAGATTGTATCCTCAACATCCGCATCACAAGTGATTCCCAAGCTAGACAAAATCTTCTTGAGTTATGGAGTTCCGAACGTAGTGCGTACCGACAACGGGCCTCCATTCAACAGTCACGAGTTCGCGCAATTCGCAGAGTACCTTGGATTTAAGTATCGTAAAGTGACACCGCGATGGCCCCAAGCAAACGGTGAGGTAGAACGGTTTATGAAAACCATCAAGAAAGCGTATCGCACAGCAGTCGCAGAGCAAAAATCGTGGAAGCAGGAGTTGTACAAATTTCTGCGGAACTATCGCGCAACACCTCACTCCACAACGGGTAGCCCGCCTGCTACTCTTCTATTTGGAAGGCCCATTCACACGCATCTACCCGAGCACAGCCTCGTCCAGCATGATGATGACGCGATTCGCAAACGCGATCACGAGAAGAAGATGAAGATGAAAGTCTATGCTGATGGGAAAGGTACGACACATCACAAGGATCTCAAAGTAGGGGACAAAGTTCTTGTGCGTCGCGATGGTCATGTCCCAAAGCACATGTCACCATACTTGCCGTTTCCCTTCGCGGTTATCGAGAGAAGAGGCTCTTTGGTTATTGTTGAACGTGAATCGCATCACATCACTCGCAATATTTCCCGTCTGAAAAGATACATTGGCGAAGATCCGCGTACCATCACAGATGACGATGACGACATAGAGATTGAATCTCCTCAAACACGCCACCAAAACCAGCAGACCAACACCGACCTCGGCGCTATCCATTGCGCAATAGACGCCGTCCACCACACTTGACTGACTTTGTTCCGTGAAAAACAAAAACAAAAAAAAAACACACAAACTGAACAACTCTGAACTCTCGAAAGACAAACAGAACAAAATAATGTGTTCATTCCTTAGTTTGTATAGAAATGCAAAATATTTTCACTTGTGATCTTTGTCAACCTTAATTATGCAACATGTGAAATTTTGGATCATTTGTTGGTTACACTGTCCATTTTTATTATTATTTGTATTTATACTATACATGCACATGTACAACGACAACATAACAATAATTATATTTGATTTAGAATTATGATATCGTGTTTATTTAAAGATGTGATACTTTTATAGATGTTAGTTTTAGATATAATGCAGCGTTTATGTTGCATGTGATCATTTGTTATTTTTGTGGAACAAGCTGATGTCCAAATTCAGATGGAAAATCACTTATTTTGATATAGAATTTAGGGTTATTATGCTCAATCAACAACAGTACTTAATTTAATTTAGTGATTTATGCTTGTTAAAAGGAAATGAGATAGAATAGCTAGTTTAAAGTTACATTGATTTGTAATTGTAAATTTGATTGCATTTATGTAAGAATTATAGCCAGCCACATGTTGTTTTTTTTTGTATTGAAAAAAAGAAGATAATGATTGACTTTAAATGTTGCACTGGAAAAAAATAGCAACAATAGAAGGAAATAAAGTGTTTTTTTTTGTATATTATTATTATTGTGAACTCTGCTCTAAGATTGGAAAAAAAGAAAGAAAGAAAGAAGTAGAAAGAATGAGCAAAGAAAACACAGCTCAACTGTCTTATGTTTTGATTTGTTTATAGATGTTTTTTTTACTGGTTAGACATACAGCGTGAAAGGATCACGGCTCAAAGTGTTTTTAGAATTGTTTACAAACAAATATTGTTGTATTTTTATAGAACAAGTGTTTGAAGTTTTTATGCTGAACAAATCAAAAGTCTGATTTGTTATTTCATTTAGACTTTAAAGTTTCTTATTGTTTTAATAGGAAGTTTAATTCTTGTTTTGTTGTATGAAAGCATCATTGTGCTTAGAGTTAAATTGTTTGTTAAAAAAAAAAAAAAAAAAAAAGTGTTCTTTTGTTTAGTCAGTTTATATGATTTAAAAACAGTTTTGAAAATGGTGTTCTTGTTATTTAGTTCATTTATAATAATTATTTAATTGAAACCGAACATGATGACTTAGACCATGTGTAGCTATTCTTAATCGTTTAGGCTTACTCTTATACTTGATTATGAAAGCAACTTTTTTATTTGTTTGTGTCATTTTAGTACCGTTCTGTAAATGTTTGGAACATGTATAGATATACATTTTATCTGAAACATGGGAGGGATGTAGTATCCCGACTATTCATGTTTATTGTATACTGCCCTCTGTTGAGGATGTGAAGAAACACACATAATATACGAGCCAAGTAACGCCAATCTAATCGTGTCTTCCTGTCTTTATTTGATACTAAACAACGGGACATTACATCCGTCATTTATTTATCATCAGATTATGAAATTACATTTAAGGGCCAAAACCACATCTCGGCACAACTGAATAGTCAGAAAATGTTAAAAATAAAGTTCTTGCCAAACGTCTGATTTTAAATATGCCAATCTAAAGGACATACTTGGTAGTATATACTCCGAGAAAATTGGCATGTAATGTTACTGTGCAAGGATTGTGTGCTTCATTTTGATAAAAAGGTGTAACATACGTTACCATCAACATTTCACATGATAGCTTGTTAGTTTCAAAGATGGTAACTGAAGGTTACAATCATGAAAATAAACAACAAAGTGTATATATTTGTGAACATCGCATCTAGTCGGGCGTCTGTTAACGATATCCAAAGATATGTGATTGGGCCGTAACGTGTGTCTCAAATTGGTAACGTAAGTTACATTAGTGTTGTTTGAATACCATTTTGGCCTTGAAAATGATTGCTAAGCTCACCCTGAAAATGGCGTACACAAGTTTGCTACCAATTTAGATAGTTATAAAGGGCAGGTCCAAGCTAATGTCCCCCTTGATGGTGAAAATTCATCTTCATTTTAGCATCAAGTTTGGTATCATTTAAAAGCTAATAGCAAAGACACTACAAGGGGAAGACTGGACACTGCGCCGGTTTTGTACAGCAATCAATGAAACGCTGAATTTCGTAAATGGGGAAGGGCGCCCCTAGCGTTGGGTAGGTAAACTTCTTGTTGTTTTCGCGCTTAGCCATTGAAAACACAATAGGGAACTGGTAGTGAAGTATCAAATTCCTTCTTATTTTTGCTTTATTATCTCAAAATGTACGTACACGTACAGAAAAAGAAAAAAAAAGATATGCAGGATTTGAAAATGTTCATCTTTGTTGACAAATTTGCTAAAATAGCAGAAATATCAAAAAACAAGTGTGCCTTATGTCTGCATATATTTCAAGTTCATACTTCTAGTAATCTAAATCCTGATATCCACATGGACAGGAGTTAATTTCATTAATTTTTTTGTCCCTAGTTTGATTTATAACATTTCATTCACCATGGATACATAAATATGAAATTTTATGTGAAAATGTTATAAATCAAACTAGGGACAAAAAATTAATGAAATTACTCCTGTCCATGTGGATATCAGGATTTAGATTACTAGAAGTATGAACTTGAAATATATGCAGACATAAGGCACACTTGTTTTTTGATATTTCTGCTATTTTAGCAAATTTGTCAACAAAGATGACAATTTTCAAATCCTGCATATCTTTTTTTTTTTCTGTAGTTTTTTGCATAGAAAATGAGAAGTGAATATTATGTTTTAATCTGCGAATTTGGAGAAGAAAGTGAAAAGAGGAACCAGATTTCCTGCATGACTTTAACTTGACTTGGATTTTTTGAGGCATCGCATTTCCGATATGACAGTTAACAAAATGCAAGTGTTTCGGATGTGACACTCTTGTTAACAACAATTCTTCATATAAAGAGAAAAGAGGTATTCAAATAAATGTTACTATTTTGATTTCAAACCATGACACAGGTAACGGCAACAATCCTGATGATGTGTTTAACAGCAAGCAAAGAAACTTGTACGTGAATGTTGATTCTGCATGTCTACTATTCAATATTTCTTGGAAATTTTCCCCTGTAAACAGACAAACTTAGAAACAAACTCCTTTTAATATTTGGTGTACGTACATTTTGAGATAAAAAAGCAAAAATAAGAAGGAATTTGATACTTCACTACCAGTTCCCTATTGTGTTTTCAATGGCTACGCGCGAAAACAACAAGAAGTTTACCTACCCAACGTTAGGGGCGCCCTTCCCCATGTACGAAATTCAGCGTTACACAAAATCCCCGAAGTGTCCAGTCTTCCCCTTGTATAGTGTCTTTGCTAATAGTCTGAAGTTCAGATTTTTAGTGTGGAAATTTGCATAATCTGCATATTTAATGAGTAGGGGTCATCTTATTTGCATATTTCAAATATTAGTGTGACGTACGGGACATTACACTTTTATTTCTAATATTTATTTAATCAATGAAGCATTACTTTCAAATATGGTAAAACTAATTACTAGCAATAGTTGATCAAATTTTTAAGTTTCAAAATTAATTGATTATGCTAATTAGGGCATGTCCAAAATGCTATGTCCCGTATGTCACAAAAATGAGCACATTTTTAAATATTTCAGTATGAAACATTTGATTTTTTTCTTTCATATTCTGTGAAGTTCTAATTTATCATACTCCTGACCTGCTAGCCAAGTTTGATGAAAAAAACATTTTTCGTTTTAATTTTATTAGCTAATTAACAAATGTGACGTACGGGACATTTTCAGTGTTAAAGCAATGGCAAGGCAGGTTAAAATTATTTTGTTGTTTTAACCGCTGATCATCAGAAGAATACATGTGCTCTCCAGAAGTTCAGAATCTAGATAGGTCTTACCTTCAGGAGCCATCTCTAAAAAGAATTCATGTTTTCCATTTCGTACTTCGTGATACAGCTTTATTTTCATGAAAATATGTCTTGAGGGGGAAATTTGAAATATCTTAAAATTACCTTTAATTAATTATCTAAAATACTAGACAATCAATTTCAGTAGATAAATTGCATGTGAATGAAGGAGAGACAGTAGTACAGTGGTTAAGTACACCAAGACCTTCCAAACAGGTTCAAAAACTGTAAGAAAGTGCTAAAAAGGCACAAAATATTATCACTTATTCTTCTGAACAGTCCCATGTATAGGATTTCATGTAAGTGCCCCATTTTCGATGATTCTGTTTTTAATCATATTTATCTCTTTTTTGGCAAATTTAAAAGTAATTTACATCAGAAGAATGTAACCTACACATATTGATGCCAGATAAAATAGTTTGAATTAATTACATGTAGCTTAATTAACATTTTTTTTAAGTCTTATCGTAATTTTTTGTAGAAGTATTTTTTATTTTTATTTCATCAGAATATTAGATTTATACAAAAAGAACAAATATATTGCAAAATAAAATGAATGGTTATGAAATTAAAATAGAAAAATTACATAGCTTTAGTGTGGAAAAAAATGTCCCGTACGTCACGCGCATACCTATTATCTTTCATTAATTATCATGGGAAAAAAAGTTGTGAATGAATTAATTTGTTTGTAGTGTGTACTTGAATGTTTACTGAATGCATATGGTCGTGTGTCATGAACTCGCCTCCAAATAGGGTGGAGCCGTTACATTTTGGGGATTTTTTTTTTGCATTTTACTTCATATTTTCAAAACCAAAAATCCCTTCTTAACAAATTTTGTATCATTTGAAAGGGCTATCAAAATGCTATCATTCTGCAAAGTTCCAAAGGTATACCTCTATTTAAGATCGAGATACAGCCGTTTGAAGGTTAAAGCTGGAGGGTGGAGCAGGAAGCGGCGCCCGTGTACAAAGTCTATGGGGAAATGACTCTCAAAGCACAATTTTTCTTAAAACGTTAATAACTTTGTCAAAACTACATGTATAACTTCAATTTTGGTATCAAATGAAAGCTTACACATTGAACTTAAATGTCAAATGATTGAAAAGTGTCTTTGCCAAATAATTTTTTAATTAAATCAACACAAACAAAGAAAATTTGGCGTTTCCTGTACAGACTCTATGGGGGCACAATCTTGACCGATAAATTGTGTGAATTCTTGGTAAAAACGTTAATATCTTGAAAAATAAAAGGTTAACCTTTTTGAAAAATAAAAGGTTAACCTTTTATTTGCTCTCATAAAATAAAAGGTTAACCTTTTATTTTTCAAGATATTAACGTTTTTACATTGCTGTAAAGGTCTAAGTCTGCTCTGCAAGAAAACATTATAATTCTTGTCTAGAGCTACTTTAGAAAAAGTTATCAGGAAATTATTGACCTCTAAACCTGTACACAAAGTTTCATGTTTTGGTCAATATGAACAATTAACTGTACACCCAGTGTTATTTCTGAGTGCATATTTGGGTTCCTTGGGTAATTTCCTTTCAGAAAATGTATAGTTTTGATAGGGTAGGGGGTCTTCCTTAGAAAATATTTGCTCTCAACTGTAACATTGTCCCGCAGAAGCCCAAAATGGCATGTAACGCAAAAGAGGTGACCTCACGACGCATGACTTTATTTCGAATTAGTTAGTATTAGCCCTGTGGATTCAGAGCATTTTCATGATACAGTACATAATTTTCCAAAAAAGTCAATATTTCTCTGGTCCCGTATGTCACGCTGCATATTAATTAGCAGCTTCTTCCTCTTAGTAATAATCAATTAAAAGCTGTGAATGTCGCGTACGTCACAAGTCAAATAGCTTGGACCTGCCCTAAATTATATCCTACAAACATTTTTGTATGCATGGTAATTCCATCACGTAAGTTACATGTACATCGTGGCCTTCAATCGATTAGAAAAATAAGATAACTGTACAGATGTCAGCATCCAAGCATATCTTATTATTTAGTAGAATAACAGTAACGTATGTTTCAGTAGATTTGGCGACACATTTCCAATGGGCATCAAAATTTTAAATGAAGTGGGATCATTAAAACTTTTATTATGTTTCATAGAACACTGTGCTGCTGTCATGAAACACCGCATTTGTTCTGCTCCTGTGTACTCTTAGATTTGTACTAAACTGGAACAACTGAATGAATTTGTCTTGGCGACATGGGGTTTTTGGTACCTCAGCCATATTCTATCCCCTGTCATTTGTTTATTTCACTTTCAATCGCTTTCAATTTATGGTAACTTTTACGAGAAGGGAAAATTTCATGATCGTGAAGTGTGCGGTCCCCAGTTGTACGACCAGTCTGACGACTGGGCTAGTCGCAGAGTCGTACGACCGGTCTGGTTGTACAGTGTGCAGGGGAGACATGAACCAAGTTTGGTGAGAATCCGTCAATCGGTTCTTGCGATCACAAGCTATTTTTGCATATATAATGAGCCCTGTGACTTTTGACCTTTGACCTCATGAACCTAAAATTGAATGGGTTTTATTCTAGATGAGCAGGAAGCTTCTACAAAAAATTGGTTTGAGATATATATCTGTGAAATTGTGCGCAGGAGACTGGTGACGCACAAACAAACAAACAAACAAACAAACGGGACCGAAAACATAACTTCCTCCAACTTCGTTGGTGGAGGTAAATAAAGGGGCAAGTCCAAGGTATTTGTTCCCAAGGGGGTGAATTTTCATCTTCACCTAATCAAGTGAAACTTGATGTCATTTTAAAGCTAAGATATTAAATTTTAATAATTAGAAAAATAAAATTTAAAACGTGTCTCCAGTAAGAAGTAACTTGTATCAAATATATTTGCATGCTATTTAAATGAGCGTCACGCGTGGGACATCTGAATTAAAGACAAATCTAATCATATTTAAAATACTTGTAATGATTCTTTACTTATTATTGGCTTGACCTGAAGTCATTACATGAAGGAAGTTGGATTATGATTTTCAGCTTGTTATCTCATTTAATATGCAAATTAGACGCGTTCCAAAATCAGCATGTCCCACGCGTTACATTTTGACATGTTATTGTTTTGATTTCTCGTTAATTGAGAGGTTTATTTTTCTGAAACTCTACAAAGTTCTAATTTACCTTGGGGGACATCAATAACATAGCAACAAAAGTTAATGACATTTACCATTTTAGCATAATTCTACAATTAGATTTTGTCACGCGTGGGACATTTTGTAACGCGTGGGACAATTTGTACAGTAAAGCAATGGGTTTTTAAAAATCTTGTTTTGGCCAATTGGCAAATATGCGATAATTTCGCAATGCATAAAGATATTAGCCCGCAACTTTACAAGTATTTTCTTTAAAGTCTTCCGCAACTTTTAAGACCAAATTTATGACGAACAAGTATACGCTCACAAAGTCACATGACTTTTTCGAACTGGAAGTCATTACCGAAATTGCATGATTTTGTGATTTATGTACAAATCCTATGGAAAATAGTGTTTTTTCATAAATTTTAAAAAACACAATTATTTCTCATTTTAATCACTGAAAATAAATAGTTTTAGGCCAATAACTGTTTGACAATGCTGAATAATTGATTTCATAAAAAAAGATGTCAAAATGGAAGTTGAAAAACAAAGAAATACATAAGAATTTCCTAAAACAAAGAAATACATAAGGAAAAAATTAGGTTTTGCAACTTTTGTTTTTAAATATTGTTAAGAAATGTCATAAAGAACATTTATGCAAAAAATGAGCATTTTCCAAGCTCAAATAATTGAAATATCTATAATAAGATCACATTTGGTGATGGGCCTATGTAAAACGCATGGCAGCAAAATGTCCCCACGCGTGACATGTCCCACGCGTGACAATGCAATTTTTTTTCAAATTGACCCTGTATGAAATTCCAAAGTTTTGAGATGATGAAATTTCATATATTGGTAGAGCACAAGATGCACATTAAGACCATACCAAGTATGTTTTGAAATTGTATATAAATTCAGAGGAATTCACATTCAAAGTCAAAGTTAAAAAATACCAACTTTCTCTGGTCCCACGCGTGATGCTAGCATAAAGTCGCATAAATTATTATTGCATGGAGGATTTCAATTTTTTTTGGGGTATGTGATAAAACTTGCTACAAAGTATCTAACATATGAAACAAATTGAGCATTTTCCAAGCTCAAATAATTGAAATATCTATAATAAGATCACATTTGGTGATGGGCCTATGTAAAACGCATGGCAGCAAAATGTCCCACGCGTGACATGTCCCACGCGTGACAATGCAATTTTTTTTCAAATTGACCCTGTATGAAATTCCAAAGTTTTGAGATGATGAAATTTCATATATTGGTAGAGCACAAGATGCACATTAAGACCATACCAAGTATGTTTTGAAATTGTATATAAATTCAGAGGAATTCACATTCAAAGTCAAAGTTAAAAAATACCAACTTTCTCTGGTCCCACGCGTGATGCTAGCATAAAGTCGCATAAATTATTATTGCATGGAGGATTTCAATTTTTTTTGGGGTATGTGATAAAACTTGCTACAAAGTATCTAACATATGAAACAAATTGGAGTTTCAATATTTCTTATAAGAGTAAGCCCTCTTTTTCGCTCTGATGTCCCACGCGTTATGCCTACAAAATAGCTTGGACTTGTCTTTAGACATACATGTCTTAAATGCCTTCCTGCACTGTGTGCAATAATAGCGTAACATACAAGATACATTGAAGGAGTTAATAGATGAAGTTATAATTTTAAGAGTACAACATATTGAATTGAATTACAATTTGCCTTCATTGTAGTTTTAAACAAAAATATTTTTCATTCTTCTACACTTATTTCTCACAGGTGATAGCTTCAATGCCAAATATAGATATCTCCGAGTTGGAATCTATAATACCGCAGAAGCTGGCAGAAACAGGTAAATTATGGAATTTGTATTTCTTTCTTTTGTATCTTAGATTTCCCCCTAAATGCACTTAATGATAAAATGTACAGTGTGCTGTTCCTTGATTTAAACAAAAATATTTGTAATTGTTGCATCTTATAATTATATTTGTGTTTGTTAAAATGTTGTAACCCATGGATGGATCAAGGACAAGAGCTGTTTTAAGGCAAATTTGATCATTGTTTTCCTCTACAAATTGGCAACTCCTAATTTTGTTCGACCTTTTAATGACATAAAAATAGGTGGAAAATATTTAGTAATTACAATTCAAGACAAATATGAAGTGACTTTGTCGCAAAGTTGCCATTTTGAACGCCAAAATAGATTTTCAAAATATCACAATGTGTTGCCAATTCAAGGATTTTCCTAAATTAAAATAACTAAAGCAGACTTGTAGAGTAACATAATAGGGCTCTAAAAATAGAGAAATTTATGCTCTTTCTCCTTGTATGTACATACTGTACATCATATAGCTTTTTATCTTGCTGAAGTGTAGGACTACCAACCCACAAATAGTTGGGACACCGTCCTTGATGGGATGGGTCGATTGGCATCATAGACTCCCCTTTTGAGGTTTTTACGAATCTGGTCAATACTCAAATTTAGCATACTTTGAAACATAGTCTGCATGACTTTCATCATGAACAAAATCAAACTCTCAATAGTTATACGCGAAGTTATGAATATTATCTTAAATTGAAGTTGTATTAATTTAATGGATTTATAATACTTTTTATGATTCATATTCTGAATTTTATGTTAATTGTTTGAGTTGGGTTCTAAATACTAATATAAAATACTAATTACCAGGGGTCAACATTTTATAAGGATTTATTATTTGAAGTCACCTGATTTGAAGCACTTTCTGTTGACCCCACATTCTCATAAAATTGTATGTTTTTGTTTGTGTCTTGTCATTGAATACATGTCTATTTGTCTTTTTGGCTATAATTTGCATTCTATATTTGTTTGTAAATTGTATGAACTATGAAGAATGAAATAAACTTGAATTGAATTGAATTGGAATTGGAATTAAATTGACAACATTCATTAACCCGTTCAGGACTGGTTAGAAAATACTCGGGCTTGGGTCTAGATGGAGAATGAGCCATGTTGTAGCATAATCTGTCAGTTCAGAACAGGTTAAGACTTTTTAGGCAATTTGACATTCAATTAGAATAATTTGCATGGACATGTATACATGCAAATGTTGATTTTCAATGGGTGAAGCTTATATCTAGTTAGTA
Organism: Echinarachnius parma; assembly: GCA_037951105.1. NCBI lineage: Eukaryota > Metazoa > Echinodermata > Echinoidea > Clypeasteroida > Echinarachniidae > Echinarachnius > Echinarachnius parma. The sequence goes on along the minus strand of JBAMJV010004604.1, from coordinate 92,585 downwards.
ATTAAAGTCAACAATACTATAAAGAATTAATATTTTGATCAGATGTCTTAGAGGTGAGGATGTGATTCTAGTATTTTTGCGCCTGTTGCCCACAACTATTTTCAGGCAATTATCGTGGACCCCAACATTTATTATCAATATTTTCGGTATCTAGCTTTTTTTTAGCACCCGGGACTCAACATTTTGGGGCAGGACTTTGGTACCTGGGGCTCGCTCGCAGTGCTACTTAGAGGGACAATGTGTACACTGCTTTTTTTGCAGCACTTGGCAAAAAACACAATTGTTCAAATTCAAGTGGCCCAAAGCAAAGAGAAACATAACAAATTCTATTTTACATTTAAATGTATTAGGTTGCCCATCTGTCGGTGGAATTTAGCATCAATTAATGTTGGTGGCCGGTAGGCTGGTAGCTAATGTTGAGTGGCCCGGGGCCAGCAGGCCTGTCCTCGTTTTGAGCACTGCTTAGTAGGCATTGTTGTTATGTGCAAAAACAACGGTTCTATGGGTGAATCACATGCTGAAAATTTACTTTATTATTTTAAAGTGGCCCTGTCGGGCAAGTAAAATCAAGACCTATCAACTTAGTAGTGGCACGAAACATGATCTGTGTAGCCCAGACCAAAGAATACTGTGTATGAAAAAGATACCACCTAGAGGGACAAATAGAATTTGGCATGAACGAGATTCTGGTGGCCCGAAGCACATCTTTGGTGGCCCTGGGCCAGTGGGCCAGTATTAATTTCAATTCCTGGTTTAATTGTTGTTTGTATTAATTAAACCATGTGCGAATAACATGTGCGGCTGACTGTATTTCATCTCTGAAATGAACAGTTTTGGAAAAAAGTGCATGCAGATTCAGGTGTAACAGCATCCTTGAATGATCATGTTAGTAAGACATTGCAAACAAATTCAACAAAGAAGGGAAAATAATGTATCTTGTGTTTTTTTTTTACCACCTGGAAAGTCTTCATTGTAAAAAATTGTCTTAAAAGGATAGTTGAGTATTGTCTTAAAAGGATAGTTGAGTATTGGTCAAAATTAACTTGTAACCAAAACCTTGCACATCATTATGGTACAAACTAATAGTTATGACTCCACCATGCTCGAAAGGTATACACAATTACAAACGACTAGAAGTAAAAACCCTGTTATCATTACAAAAAGAGCCGTTACAAGAGGGCGCTCTCTAAAAACTCATTGGTTTTAGCTATTTTTTCATACAAAATTGTGCATTTGATGTTTTGTTAAAATAATTATTTTACAATTGAGATATCATTGACAGCAACTATTTAAAAACCTAATTTAGATTTTTTTCAAAGTAGTCTATAAGCATTTTTTTGTATTTTTCTAAAAATTCAAAATGTCCCCCGGCCAGTAGACTTTGAAAGCATTTGAAAGGGAATGATTCTCATTTTACATGTTTTATTCAAGTCACTTTCAAATGGAATTAAAACCAACCAATTCAGTGTCAAGGGGCATTTCGGGAAGTACCAATACTCAAGTGTACCTTTAAATGAAGATATAAATTCAGACAGAAATTGAATAAGAGAGACGCATTATATCATGTAGGAGGCTTAAAGGTAAAAAGAAAAATATCCTCAATATGATTGATCTCATTAATCCAGATGCAATGACAAGGACTCAAGACACTGACTGAGTGGTGTCTATTCACTAGTGTTGTACAGATTAGCGATCTGATTCCAGAGGCTCCCAATCAGTCTCAAATGAATTGAATTAGGATCATTTGTTTTTATCCAAGCGACTGGCGAGGTAAATGCCTCGGCAGAGGGATGTCATGGGGGTTCAGAGTCTTCGGTGTAACACCGTAAACCCACGAAAAGTAATGAATACGGCACATTTCCCTGCAAAGCAAGCATCATAAAGACATAAACCTCCGCCTGCCCCTCGTTTACGTCACTTGTACATGCCGTATCTATCGCAAAGTCTAATTCATTTAGCCCTATTGAAACAATCAATTTCCATGAATTGTAATAGTTACTATGCAGCAAGCAATCTGCAGGATGGATTTCATAACTGCATGGTGCGCGCCCCTGGCATCATGTGCACATAGTATGCTTAAATAGAGGAGAAATGTTTTATACGAGTTTGTGAGTTCACAATGTTTGCATCTCTTGCAGTTTAAGTAATAGATAACTTTTCTACTTTAAATTTGTTAAAGGGAAAGTTTCCCCATCATCTATTTACCTTTGATTAAGTTCTCTACACATTAAAACATAATTTCATGCAACTATGTCCAATGTTTGCCCTCTGAACAAAGGAGGAGCATCATTCAAAGTCAGTCGCTGTATGGGCTAATCCCGTTCATCGCGTATAGCGTGGAGGCTGCCATTATATTTTTTTAAACCCGGATTTTGAATTGTTTGCGCTGAAATGTTACGTCAAACCTGAACATTCAAACATGCTCGGCCTCTTTTTGTTAGCTCTCGCAGCTCACAGGGTTTGTGCACAAACACAAGGCAAAACGTGAGCCAACAAAAAGAGTAGTTCGGGTTTGATGTCACATTCTAGAGCGAACAATTCCAAATCCGAGTTTCATAAACATCAGTGGCAGCCTCCATGCTGTATGCAATGAATGGGATTAGCCCATACAGCGAGTGACTTTGAATGATGCTCAGAATGTCCCTTGCACAAAGGGCCAATGTTGGTCGTATTTGCATGAAATTATGTTTTAATGTGTAGAGAACATAATCAAAGGTAAATATATGTTGAGGAAACTGTCCCTTTAATTGAATTCTTTGAGTGAAGTTCTTTCCTTGCTCATTCTTACTTTAAGTTTATTTTGTTAAAGAACTGATGGTGACCATCTTTTTTATGCCATGTGGCCAAAGATTAAAAAATTGTATTTACAATTATGCATGCACATTAATTCAGGCAGTGGTTGCTTCATTTTTTATCAGTATCTGTACCAAAAAATAGCTTAAATACATAAATTTATAAATTTAAAAATTGGTTCTTTCTGAAATTTTGTTGAGAGGTTTTTGCTTGATTTTCAATCCTTGGTAAAGACATCATATTTAAGAATTACTGCCTACCAAGTGCTCGCATTTTTTGTGAAATTCTGATTTTAAAGGGACTGTCCGCCTTTTGCAAGCCAAATTTCAAAGGTTGCGAGGTTATTGTCTTATAACAGCATGCCTGAAAAATTTAGGGCTTGAAATCTCTTTTTCGTGGAGTTATAGACCTCAAAATATTAAATTTAATTGTGCATTATACGAGTATTCACCCGGTGCAAAATTTCGCTCACAGCGCATTCTACGGAGTACCACGTTGCTGTGCGTGACCCCTACGTAACCCGCGCACAGATTGTGATCGAACAAAGGCGTAAGCGAATACTAAACAAAATAACCAAAACTCGCTAAAACTGACTACATGTAATATTGTATATTATATATTCTTCATTTTCGAGACCTTTTCCTTGACATACCTAAAATGTCGGCTTCACAATACCTTTACAATCTGAATAAGTACAATATTGTTGTATTGTTATATAATATAAATCAGTTAAACTCCTTTATTGGCCGATATATAGTTTGGTGGAGGGGCGCCTTCGTTTTTCATTCGTAGAATCCAAATCACAGGGCTGTTCGATCTGAATTTTTGTGTGTGTGTTACATTCATCCTCATCCGTCTACTGGAAACTGTTCAGACGATTTGTAAAAGGCGAACAGTCCCTTTAAGGCAATTATGTTAAATCCAGGCTCTTAGTTATCTAACTGTACCCAACAAGAGATGGCTAACGGCTATGCGAATTTGACTGGACCCGTTAGTAAGGGCTGAATGGCAGTGTTCTTGCCTCCCTATAGTGTTTATAATTTATAATTTTACTTTTTTATTTTTCGACTTTGACTAGTTAAGCAATTATAACTCCTTTATTTGGTGTTTCAGCAATTGTCTTCATCTTCAAGGCTGTACAGCATGTTTGTTTTCAAATTTACAAACGTCGCCCACTACTGAAGCATCTTCAATTCTTTTATTATCAAAGTATCAATCGATCATTGAAGTTTACCGTCTGACATAATAACATTATGATTAACCCGTTCACTACGAGATTCTGAAATCCCCATATAGACTTTGTACATAAATGTACATGTAGCCCACCCGGTTCCTGTAAGCAACGGGTTATAAAGCATGGAGTTTATGTTATTATATCAGAATTTTAGGAAAATCTAGAGAGGTGCACACAGCTTAGAAACAGGAAGTGTTCTTTAATTTTGACTTTAAAGTTTAAATACAATTTTGTCGGACATACAATCATCTACATGTTTTCCACCTCCCGAGTCCCAAATAATGTTTTTGTTGGTGAATTGTTTGGGTGGCAATTGTGAGAGGAGTCGAGTATGACTGAGGCACCGTGTAATCGAGATCAAGTTTTTTATTCCCAGCGGTTATCACTTACCCCAACAGTGCCTCTATCGTAGTACCGCATGAATGTGGGCTGCTCAAACCTCTACGTCTGTGCAGTTTTGGATTACGCCGAAAACACGATTAGCAGGAACTGGATATATTTGTTATTGGAAACATGAATACAGAATTCATTCAGGATGTGGTTGATTATTTGTATTTTTTTAGTAACAAAAGAATATTGTTTTTGGAGGAAAAAAAGATTTTGAAATGAAATTGCCTCAACAACATTTTCACTCCTAGGTTGAAAGATTTGACCGGGGTGGGCGTACACTTTAGCCAGACTCCCACCAGGAGTCTTTTGCTATTTATTTATTTATTTATTTATTTCCAGTATGAATGACATGATACAAAGGTCCGGAACATTGGTACAATAACAATATATTCATAGATACATTAAACATACACATAAATCGTAAGCATATTATAATTATGCACAAAAACTAATGCACATTAAACACTATTGCAATAATCTTAGAAATGCAAAATGATGAAGAAGCATAATATATTATACAGCAAGAATAAACTAACATTCAGTTAAAAAAATTGACAACAGCTGTGAAACAAGGAGAGGGAGGAGTTAGAGAGAGGTAATAGAGCAGAATAGAAAGTAAGAAAAAGGAGAGCGTACGATTGAGAGGAGGCTGGAGGAAAAGAATTTCACTGCTTCTCAGTGAAACATGATGCAACTTCCGATTTCTAACATTGCAACAAATATAGTTGCATTGTGCAAGAGTTCTCAGTCCCAAGAGCCACATTTTGTCATTTACAAAATGTTCATTACATATTAAGGCATATTGTTAATATAAAGTATCACACATTTTCTTATTTTCATTATTTTCCAGCACTTTTTATTTGCAATTATGAATTGGTTAAAGGGGTAGTACAGTTTTGTTAAGGCTGAATTTTAGTAACCAAACCTAGACAGTAACATTATAAACTAATAGTTAATAGTTAAACAATGGCCGCTTTACACAACCCTTCTTTCTACAACTAATCATGCTACACCTAAGGTTGTATAAAAAGATTCAACAACCATTTTTACACAGCGTTTTTTACACAGCGTTTTAACAGTGTACATGTCCTAAGAAAGTGTGTAATGTTTCAACATTTTTTTTCTAATAACCTAACATGATTTTGATTTGTTTCCTTGATACGCTGACTTAAAGGGGTAGTACAGTTTTTGGTAAGGCTGAGGTTTAGTAACCAAAACCTGCACAATAACACTACAAACTAATACCTAGTTATAACTCCACCATGCTCGAAAGGTATACAAAATTACAAACGACTAAGTAAAAAGCCCATTATCATTCAAAAAGAGCCATTAAAACACAAGAGGGCGCTCTCTAAAAAGGCATTGGTTTTAACCATTTTTCATACAAAATTATGCATGTGATGTTTTATTGAAATCATGATTAAATAGAGAGATCATCAACAACTATTTAAAAAACGCTTTTGAACATTTTTTAATTTTTTTTAATTTTTTGAAAAATTCATCTAATTATTTGGGCCCCAAATAATTATAAGATATTTATTGATATTTCAGCCGTTTCTGGACCGATTTGGACCAAATAAAGTTTATTCTGCCATTAAAATTGCATGTTCTCTCAAATTCGACACTCAGTTTTTCATTACCTCACAAAAAAATTGTGATGTGCAGCGCCCTCTCTACCAAAACTAAACTACCCCTTTAAAATTGTTTTATTGGGTTTTGCATTAGACCCTTCATATGTATACATGTGTAAACCTATCTCTGTATGTTATCTGTTGCACAGGTTGGGAGCAGAAGCTACACAATGCAGTGTATAAACACCTGAGGCATTACCGCCCCATGCCCCACCCTGAAGCACCCCCAGAACAAATCAAAGAACCACTGGCATACATCAGGAGAGCACAGGTAAGAGCCCCATTACACCCCATTACACCCCATTACACCTCCATTACACCCCCATGCCCCACCCAGAAGCACCCCCTGAACAAATCAAAGAACCATTGACATAATGTACATCAGACGACCACAGATAATAGAATTAAACAGTGATGCCAGTTTTCAGGCCAAAGCCTAAAATTCAGGACCTGTTCACCTAGAAGTATCTTGAATGTTGACTCTTTTTTTTTTTTATACAAATGGCACTTTCAATTAGTATCTTGAAATATTGAATTAACAAAAGCATCAGCTTGACTTTTCAAGCATTGTTACTAATCTTTGTGTTATAATACATTCATATCTAAAGTAGACATACATATACTCATGATTTACTAGTATGTTTTTATATGAAAAATTGGTTGTTCATTAATAAATTATAAGCAATTTTATTTCATTTTGATTTGAACTGCATTACTTTATATACTGCAATTAGCTGAAACGGAAATTATTCAATGCATAATTAGTTGCCATAAAATCATCCAATTAGTTGTATAGAAAAGTATGTTTCCCAATGTCAGTGTTTTATTGAACATTTTCTACCTCTAGTTGTATTGATATCTGTTTATAGCCATTCAACAAATCTAAACCAATGCACAAATTAATTTGTAATTTTAGGGGGGCTACTTTTCCAATCTGATGGATATCCAGAAATTGTTCACATAATACCCCAGGGTAATTTTAGGGGCTACCTACTGATTTCAGGGGGCTATTATGAAAATTAGGGGGCAAAATTGCCCTCAGCCCCCTATACCCTGATCTGAACATGATATGTTCTGTTTTATTTATATACATGTACACTGCAGTTATATTTGTAATTAATGCAAAAAAAAAAATTACTGCAATGATTTGTTGATCGCATTGCAAGTTTAATTTATTTATAACGAGGAACATTGTATACTTCTATTCCATATGTAGTCTACGTGGGAGAAGAGAATCCTGAAGAGCTTGAACAGTATGTGCACAGAGTTGTCAGTACCACTAGCAAGAAAGGTAAGAAGGAAGTTTCATCTTGAATGTATGGTGGGAGTCAGAAGGGTGTTAAAGGGATCTAGTAACTTTGTTGACATGTGCAAAAAGTGATGATTGGTTGATTCAATGTGTACATGTATATTGTTGTTATCTGATATGTCCACTGGGTGTTGTGTGAACATTTCAAGTTAAATGGACGTTTTATGGCCGAGTAATGAGCAAAAATGCAAAGTGATGTTCACTAACTCATTGCACTGACTTTGTACACGGTTTCGACGATCCAGTGGATAGTTTGACATCAGAATACTTCAATCGTAAATATCTTTTTCACGAAAAAAACCGAAACCTGTCCCATGCTTTTTTTTTAAATACAAATACAACAAGGTATGAGAGAACCGCTAGAATTCCAATTGGATTTTGAGGATTTGGACAATGTAACTAAGTCCCTTTAAAGGGATCTAGTAACTTTGTTGTTATACATGCAAAAAGTGATGAATAGTTGATACAATGTATATTTTTGTTATCTGATATGTCCACTGGGTGTTGTGTGAAAATTTCAAGTTAAATGGACATTATATGGCCGAGTAATGAGCAAAAATGCAAAGCGATATTCAATTACTCATTGCACTTACTTTGCACGCGGTTTTCACAGTTTTTTAATTATCCCGTTCTAGACAGTTTTACATCTGAACACTTCAATCGTAAATATCTTTTGAACGAAATGGAAATTTGAAAAACCAAAACCTGTCCTGTGCTTTTATTGTTAATATGAATATGACATGGTATGAGAGAACCACTAGAGTTCCAAGAAGGTTTTGAGGATTTGGACAATGTTACCAAGTCCCTTAAAGGGTACCACCACCCAAATCTAATATTCTTATTATAGAAAGGTAACATCTTTAGTATTCCATTCCATTAACAAGTTCACACAAATAGGTTTTCAGAAAAGAAAAGAAATAATTGGAAAACGCATCACCATTCTAAAGCATGCGTTCATGCGGTCTGAATTGAGTAGACTACTGCGTGTGCAGCAAGCGAATCGCCCGGGATTATATTGCCTACAAACGTACGCGTGAATAGCACAGGCGCACTCGCAAACCAGGAACCAGGAAATAGTAGTGGTTCCGTAAGTGGTGGAAATTAATTGCTTTGTTTATGAATTACACAACCCTTTGTAAAATGTTGGGTATCTATTTGATATCACAAAACAGTACCAAAACATATACTAATGTGTTGTTATTTGCCTGGTGGTCCCCTTTAAGTTGATTTTTTGCTGAATTGAGTTCTGCATGCCATCCTGTAGATAGCAACTATTTCTAATTGGGGGTATATTTATCTACTATACAGAAAACTAAATTATGTCATATCATTAGAAATTAGAAATTGTTTCACTTGTATACGAGCAGCACTCCATAGATGTAGACCATGGTTTAAACCATGGTTTGTACAAACTTCCTTTGTGAATCCGGGCCAAACTGTCTAGCTCAAAATCAGCACTTTGAAATGTGATTCAATTTAAGTTTATCTTGATAAAGGCAAGTTTATCTAATGTACGCTTAGGAACATGAATTAATTAATGGTAACAATTATGCAAGTTTGCATAAATAATGCATGAATTTGTCATTAGATTTACGAAAGAGTCCATTTCACCAGCCAGGAAGCTAGAACTGAGTAGGCATAGCAGACAAACAATTATAAATAATAAATGCACTATAAACAACAGGCATTTTCTATTTGTATTATTTAGATTCTTACATGTCTTGATAATAGAATATTTAAACATTTAGTTTCTAAATGATTAAACAAAATTAAAAACTTAGACTTATAATATTTTTCAATGTTGTCTCATATTGCCTGTGTAATCAAATGAGAATTAGTTGACGCATTAGCTTTGCTTCCTAGTTTAATCTTCATCAGAGGCCAAAATTACCAATGCTCAAATTGTGTGCGTAGTAAAAAAATGTATGACAAAATAGCTAACCTGGCTCTATAAATTTACTAGGTATGGTGTCAAGAAAATCAGCTGAAAATGGCATTTTAGCCCTTCAGAAAGCCACTTACATGTAGATTTCGAATAAAACAACTGTTTTGCACTTGGAAAATTATTTATAAATGATATGAGGACCTGAAAATTTACTTTGAAAGTGCCCCCCAAAAAAATTGAGTTCGGGCGAAGAAAAATGACGTCATAGTTGTGACGTCATCTGCAGGCAATCACAGGATCCCCGATACTCTAATTGTCATAGACGTACACGCTGAGCGCAAATCACATTGACAGAGAGATATTATTTCGATTTTGTTTCAATATATACATACATTTGTTTGAGTTTATAATTATGGAGGATCCACACCCAGATTCATCTGATTCTAACAGTGAGCGTGAATTAGACGAAAGATCTGGATCAGAGTCAGAATCGAGTTTTGAATTGACAGTTCCTGAAGATAAAATTCCAAATTGTGCGTCGGCAGCCAAAATGGAATGGAAGTGATATAGGTGCAACCGAACAGATTTGTTGAGCGTGGCTGAGCAAATTCATGACAATTTCCCCATAATTGCAGACACCATTATTATAATTCTTATTTCATTATTTGTCTCCACAAATACAACAAATATAATTGCCAAATAAAGGCGCATACTCACTCTAAAATCGCTTCGAGGAAGTCTCCGATATGATTATAGCAATCGTATACCCAGCCCCCTCGCAGACAGGTCTTCCGGCCATCAGCACGCACGAGCGCTGCGGCTAGCCCAGGCCTAGCCTAACCATAATAAGTGGCGGCTTCATCCGATCACGTCTCAAAACATGGTGTACAAAAATGCGGTGTTTCGCACTCAAATTCATCTTTTTATGCGGCAATAAAATGACAAGCATCATTGCTTTGATGGATCTATTTAACAATATTTACGGAAATATATTTACAGAACATTCAGAATTACCTCAGTTTTGAGCAAAATATTACTTTTCCCCGAAATAAACAAATCCAAAACTCAAGTCGTTGGCGAGCGTGCGGGAGGTTGAACATAGTCAACCAATTTCTGGGCATCGATATCATACACGTAGTCTACGCCGTTTGCAAATTAACAACAAAACTACAAAAGAGCGCTAAGTTCAGTTCATTTATTGTTTTTTTCTCTGTCGGCATTAGAATGCCGACATCTAATGCCGACAGAGAAAAAAAACAATAAACATTGTCAAAGAGGCCACGAAAGTGATAGATTTGTCCATCTAAGGTAATCGTTCTTGTATTTGTTTGAAAAGCCATGCAAACATGTAAGTAAATTAAGAAATAGTCTAGAATAGGTGCGATCGTAATAATCTTGCATTTTCGTTACTTTTCAGAACTTGTAATACATATAGGTAGTTGGCGCGGCAGCTAGCACGCGAGAGCATATTAACCTGTCTTGCCGCGCGGCCCCCCGAAACTCTGGCAGACCTGCACACACTCGCTAGGTCCTTCCCAGTCGGCCCTCGTTAATTTAACCTTTGAGTTCTAAATCCGCCTCATACGTGGATCCTTATGGAAAACGGTGCAGGCTTACACTTTCCTTAGATGTGTTGCTGCATCTTGCTAAAATTCATTCCTGAGGCAATTTCAGTTAATCCTCAATTTTCAAGCAAATACGAGTTTGTATTACTAGCAAGTCAAAGTGTTTGCATTGAACCACGTTGTAAACAATTCTCGCTCTTCTGTGTTATTGTCTGCAGGTGACGTCATGACTCATGAGCTCATCGCTCCGCTAAAATTACTTTTTTAGGAGTATGGAACGCCGACGCGAAAAAGAGCCAAAAATGTGCATGAAATTTTCCTTTTTTGCCCAACTTAAGGATTAAAAAAAAAAAAAAAATGTGGTATATCAATAAAGGCACATATTCAAAGCTATAAAGCTGAATCAAAGCCGGGATTGCGCCCCTCCTTTAAACAACTTTAAAAAAAAGAAAGGTTTAAAAAATATAATTAGGTTAACTTAGTTATCAGCATATATGAGCAGAGTTGTCTCTGTCAACTAGAGGTTTTAAGAGAAGATACATGATAATATGCTTGGCAATTGACACTAATGGATGGAGGGTTTCAATGGTCAGTCTTGGCCACTCTAGAGTAGTCTGAGTTCAAAGCTGCTGCAGTTATCTTCTTTTGTTTTATGTTACATGTAAATCAAAGTGCAATGCTTGTTACAAGAGAATTTGGTGCATGTACATGTATTTGCAAACAAACTTAAAGGGGACCACCAGGCAAAGAACAACACATTATTATATGTTTTGGTACCGTTTTGTGATATCAAATAGATACTCAACATTTTGCAAAGGGTTGTGTAATTCATAAACAAAGCAATTAATTTCCACCACTTACGGAACCACTGCTATCTCCTGGTTCCATATACGGGCCAACCATTTGTGAGTGCGCCAATGCTATTCACGCGTACGTTTGTAGACAAATAGATTCCCGGGCGATTCGTTCGCTCTGCATACATCGCAATTCACCGCACACATCGCAGTCTTCGCAATTCAGACCGCATGAACGCATGCTTTAGAATGGTGATGCATTTCCAATTATTTGTTTTCTTTCTGGAAACATATTTTTGTGAACTTGTTGATGGAATGGAATACTAAAGATGGTACCTTTCTGTAATAAGAATATTATTTTTGGGTGGTGGTACCCTTTAAACTTTGCAAAATATTGTGGGGAAAGAGTATTGAACTGAGACTAATCTGTAAAGCGTGGGTTGTTATGTCATCTGCATGGAATGAGTGATTGACCTAATCCACTTCATACTGGAAGCTGTTAGGCCCTGTATTAACTGTTTGGGAATTGCATCTTTTAGTAAACTTGTTAACCCGTTGCTTACGGGAACCGGATGGGCTATGTACAAAGTCTATGGAGATTTCACAAACTCGAGGGGAAGATGTAAAGCTACATTTATCATCAGCTTTGGTGTTTGGATGTTTGGGATTAACAGCTGACCCCTGTGTGTCTTTCAACAAGTGACAAGAGCACGATTGATGAGAATTTTAGAAATTAAGCCATTTTTGTGTGGAAAGAAATTACATGTAAGTAATGGACTCTATGAAGGCTTGCAAATCAATCAATTAGCTCAGGATGAATTGAATATTACCAAGGTTGTAAACAAGCAGAGTGAGAGTGGAAGGCCGTTCACATTCTATTTGCAAAAAATGTTGGGCCAGTAAAAAAGGGGAAGAAATTATTTCACCAGCCCGACCAGGCCACTGACAAAAACGGTAAGAGTGGAGCCCTGCCTATAAGTTTTTAAAAAGAAGGTGAAGTCATAGTTATGCCTGCAAGTTGTTTGCTTTCTCTATACATTTTAAAGAAAATCATGTTTCTGAAGCAAATTTGTGACAAATGTAGGTTCAACTATACGTTATAACTTGAACGCTCGACACTCGCACTGACCTGCTGGCCCGGGGCCAGTGAAATTGTACTTTGGGCCAGCAAAAAATTTATAAAAGTCATGTTTTAGTGGCCCGATCGGGCAAGCAGATTTTCAACCTGACATTGAAAAAATTTGAAAAATCTTGTTTTCTTCCATGTCATGCTTCATCTACGATCACAGGTTTGATTAGGAAAGAGTGATATTTTGAATAGTAAAAAGTTTACTCATGAATTTTTGGGCCAATAAATATGTCTTTCGGGCCACCAGAAAAGAGGAAGAACTTATTTCACTGGCCCGGCTGGACCACTGACAAAAAAAAGTAAGTGTGGAGCCCTGTCATTTGTATTTTGTCTTTTAGTCTCGAATGCCAGAATTCTCAGTGGAACAAAGTTAGTCCAGGCTAAAGAGACAAGTTACTTATAACTGTCTAAACAAAATCACGCTTTTAAAATTTGACTAGGCCTTTGTCTTCATCATCAATGCAAATTTCTCTGCAAATGTATCCAGACAAATGTCTCTTGACATTCCAGTCATTGTATATCTGGTCACCAGTGATATCATATCGCATCCTGGATAACCCTACCTTAAGTTTAGGATCGTCCTACATTATCCTGATCCCTACGCAGAACTAGAGGGATTAATTGGATAATTAAAATAACAGTTAGAATATCTCCCGTGGGATATGACAACCATCAATGGGCTAATGAAGTTCAACTGGGGTAAAGCAGTTTAACTGGTTACTGACAATTTCCGTCTTTGAAGCCTTGCCTAAAGTTGTGCCGCTGAGGGCCAATCGATTTAGTCCTTTCCTTAAAATTTGTATTGTACATGAGTTGGAACTGTCACTATAGTCCTGTATGGTATAAAGTACAGTAAACTTCAAGCCTGTCATGGTGGTCATTTGTCAATAGCAGCCAACCTGCCTATAGTGGCCACCAAAAGTGACCCCCACAGAGAAAAACAGCATTATGAAACCTGTAGATTGAGGTCACTTGGGTCACTTTTCTTGTTTCCATTTGGTAGTCCCTAATACAGACTTTTTTTCTTAATTACATATTAAACATCTTCAAGACAGCACTAAGACACTATCCCTCACTTTTAAAGATGGTGTCAAACAGTGAAATGTATTTGAATTAAACATTTAACTTTAGATCCATGATTTTGAGATTCAAAGTTCAGAAAACTTGTTAATTAATTACAAGTGTTGTTGTTCTTGTTGTCATACCCAGCCAGAGTATATTAATGGCCAGTTCTAAATTGGTTATCATCTATTAAAAATGACCTAGATCATGAATGTGTTGAATTCTTGAATTCATACAAAACAAATAATGTTCACAATTAAAGTACACAATTCATTCCATTTTCATTTGTAGCTTTAAAAAAAAAATATATTAAAAATGTTAGGAGCAATGTTGCTTTGCAATATAAAGATTTTAAAAGGTTATATTTGCTTATTTTTGTATGATACATTGAATTCTAACATTCTAAAGTATACAAAAAAAAATTGTATTGTCAACAACTACATGGGCCATTTCCTGGCCATACCTCAAACAAATGGTCAATATTCAGACCTGAATACGAATGATTCACCATAATTGATTGAATAAATGTGATTTCAATTTAAAAACATAATACAATAAAATTCCAACAAAGGCTTTCTTTGATAGAAACACAATGGCATACACTTAAATCCTAACAAAATAATGTACATTGCTTTATTTATCGAGTGAGCAAGGCCATCCCTACAAAAAACAAAAATTGTTATCCAGGAAAGCAATTTAGTTGTGTTGATCCGAACAATAGATGTGTGCTTTCAAGAGATGAGCCCTTGCTTTTATAAATGCTCCTTAAATGTGCATTGAAAGGGGCTTGCTCATCGATCAGGCTGTATGCTGGATGGATCTTGACAATAACTCACTAGATGGTGCAACGAAGGTCGCTTTAGAAATGGCTCGTAATAGTGGTCTTTCTCTTTCATCTGTATTGTTCAGCTTTCTTAGTGTTTTTGTGAGAAGTGTATACTGGAACTGTAATAGTACCTGATGCAATATAAAACTGTTTAACAATCACCACCCATGTTATGGATTAGGCAAAATTCTGAAGAGTGGACAAAATAAAAGAGTGTAAGCACAAATTGGAGACAACTTAGAAAATGATCCTTTATTAAATTAGTGTATGATATATGTTTCAATAAGACATATTTTCCTTCCAATAAGCTTGTGTTTTGTTTATGGGCATGCATGTTTTCACCAAGGTTAACTCTTAGCCTAGAAGAAACCTGATTACATACACATGCATAGTATACAGTGAGTTAATTCATGTTTGTATTTTGGAAGAGTGATTGGGAAATAATACAATTGTGATTCATTCTTGTTTGCTACAGTATCATCTATTGTGTTCTTGTGTGGCATCGAGGAGTTACATGGTGGCATGTAATAACTCTATATGAATTAAACAATCCCGGAAAAAAGTGTTTCTTTTTATGTTACATGCTATATACAGTGTATACAAACAATTTCAAAAATCACTGTATACTCATACAAATTGATGAGACCAAGACAAAAATATCCGAAGGAACATTTGAAAATAAGCCTGCTTGCCCGGGGCAAGTAAAAAATTGGTATCAGGCAAGTAAAATTTCATAAATTGTCTAGTTTGCTTGCCCGATCAGGCAACTAAATAATTTATCTCATTTAGAGGTAAGAGGGCAAGTTAATTTTGTATTGGGGCAAGTGAAATATCAACATTTATGAGTTTAATTGCCCGAAAAGGGCCAGTACAGAAAAATTTAGTGTGGAGGCTTGCTGAATCCATGGCTCTAAACGCATTGATGTCAAGGATACTAGAATAACAGGTCACACACTGGTAATACTCATTCAAAGGTAAAGGCTTATCCAGGTATTATGTAGAGATTAGAACAAGTAGGGCAGATCTTGAGCTATTGTGGAGCTCTTGCGCCTAGATTACACAACATCTGCCGGGTCATACCCTATTGTGGGTTAATGATGTCATTATCACAGGCAGTTATCTAAGGTAGATAGCGACATACCTAATGGCAGATATTTATCACCTGATAAATGACATTTTTTGGAACCAATACAATGAATTATTATGTTTTTTGTTCCCTTTTTTTTTTCTTCTTCAAAATGTTCCTCCATTATTTTCTTCCTGTTTACGCTGATTTATTTCTTTATTATTGCGCTGGTCACCTGTAATATCCAGTATCATCTAGTTAAATACACAAAATTGGTCTAAGTGGTCATCTTTATAAAAACAGGTACATTTTTAATCAATACAATGTATACATTCTACCCACAATTAAAATTTACAGAGACCTCTGTCTGAGCAGAATGAACTGAAGTCTCGATGGAATGAGCTTGGATCAGATGACCCAGGTGAGAATCACTCTTACTCAGTTAGCATAACTATTACTCAGTTAGCATAACTATTACTCAGTTAGCATAACCAATACTCAGTTACCATAATTACTACTCAGTTAGTATAACTATAATTACTCAGCATAATTAAAACTCAGTTAGCATATATATAAGTTATACTCAGTTATCATGTACTCAGTTAGTATAAATATTACTCAGTTAGCATAATTAAAACTCAGTTAGCATATAAGTTATACTCATTTAGCACAACTATTACTCAGTTAGCATAATTATTACTCAGTTAGCATAATTATTACTCAGTTAGCATAACCAATACTCAGTTACCATAACTACTACTCAGTTAGTATAACTATAATTACTCAGCATAATTAAAACTCAGTTAGCATATATAGTTATACTCAGTTATCATGTACTCAGTTAGTATAAATATTACTCAGCATAATTAAAACTCAGTTAGCATATAAAGTAATACTCAGTTAGCACAACTATTACTCAGTTAGCATAACTATTACTCAGTTAGCATAACCAATACTCATTTACCATAACTACTACTCAGTTTAACTATAATTACTCAGTTAGCATAATTAAAACTCAGTTAGCATATATATAAGTTATACTCAATTATCATGTACTCAGTTAGTATAAATATTACTCAGCTAGCATAATTAAAACTCAGTTAGCATATAAGTTATACTCAGTTAGCACAACTATTACTCAGTTAGCACAACTATTACTCAGTTAGCATAATTATTACTCAGTTAGCATATAACTATTACTTAGTTAGCATTACTCAGTTAGCATAACTAATACTCAGGTAGCATAACTATAAGAATGGGGTTCGGAGGCAATAGCGTGTTCTGTTGGAATTCTGCTCCCTCTCTTCTCCCCCCCCCCCAAAAAAAATGATTGTAACATAAGTGAAGAGTCATCACCGTGACTTTGTCCGCCCATGCAACATTGACAAAGTTAACTACTGCAGGTTGTATAGAGTTTGGTTAGCACCGTACAAAGAACCTGGGGTGGTATTCTGTAAGTTCATCCTAGAGTTGATCTTAGGAGTTGATCTTAAGATCAACTCTAAGACCTCCCTAAGATGTGAAAAATTGGTATTCTGTAAGTTGATCTTAGGACGATCTTAGCATGAATAATGAATCATTAATCAGCACCATGAAGATGTAATCTAACCAATCAGAGATTGCCTCTTATCTTAATTTAACCCTGGGGACGTGGCTTCGGTTACTCGAGTTTGATTGTTTCTCCGCGCACAACAAACACACGGCCCAAGTTTCATTGTCCACTGAGTGCGCGTTATCTTGTCTTATGCGCTACTAATTTTGCAAATGTTGTTGCATGTATTATCCAATGGCTAAGACAGGGTAGGGGCAGTCTTATATTTTATGAGTACGCGTTGATCCTACATGTAAGTGCAGTTACAGAATACGTCTTATCTCAGGACAGGTGATTTACATAAAGTTGCATACCTAAGATCAACTTCTTGGAGTTGATCTTATCTTCTTAAGAGCAACTTTAAGAGCAACTTTAAGAGCAACTTACAGAATACCAAAGTTTATCTTAGGATCAACTTCACCTCCTAAGATCGTTACAGAATACCACCCCTGATGCTAGAAACAAACTTAATACACAGATGACAGTTTGTAAATCAGAATATTAAGGGTTGTAACAATGTTTTATTATTTATAATTCCATAAAAAGATATTTGAAAGTCCTAATCTTCTCAAGTATGTTCTTGAATGAAATTTCTTTTGACTTAATTTGAAGATTAAGAAAACATAGCTGGGCACCACATGACTATGAAACATTTCGAAACATTAAATTGAAATTGTAAATTGAAATTTAAAATTAGATCATCATTCTTTTCTGTAGACCTGAGCAATTTCCGGCCGGTGTATGGCCCAAAAGACTTTCTGGACATGTTGACCACCATCAAGCACCCCAATGTGGGCAGCAGTGGACACACAGTGACCGCCCCCACCCAGTGGGGGCTCATCCACCTACCCCTCAAGGTCAACACACTTTCACAACTGGTAAGAGCCTTTAACTCATTCACTACCTAGTGTACATGTACCATGAATTCATTATAATATGTGAAATGAAAAGAAAAACAAATGTTGTAGGCAATGGGGTAGACAAGGTTAGGCAACTCGGTATCTGATTGATATATTTCCATTATTTTATTTTCATGGTATTTGTTATATTAATGAGAGGCAATATTACTAACAGACAGAGTGACTGCCCCCATCCAGTATGGATGGGCTCATCCACCTTCCCCTCAAGTTCAACACACTTTCACAACGGGTAAGAATCTTTATTTCTTGGTATCTGATGGGAGTATTTAAATTGTTATATTATGGTATTTGGCATAGTAGTGAGATGGATAGATCCCCATTTTCTGTATTACCTTAATTAATTTGGTCATAAGACGTACATGTATGTATCAAAGAGATCTAGTAACTATGTTGACAAGTGCAAAAAGTGATGAGTGATTAATAAAATGTGTGATCTGATATGTCTACAAAGTAATGTGTGAACATTTCATGTTAATTGGATGTTTTTTTTTGCTGAGAAATGAGCAAATATGCAGAGTAATATTCACTTACTCATTGCACTTACTTTGCACATGGCTTAAATTATCCCATAGACAGTTTAACCTCTGAACATTTCAATCGTAAATATCGAAATGGAAATTTAAAAAACCGAAACCTGTCCCGTGCTTTTATTGTTAATATGAATATGACAAGGTATGAGAGAGCCACTAGAGTTCAAAGTAAGTTTTGAGGATTTGGACAATGTTACTAAGTCCCTTTAAAGATGACTCCTATTCCACCTCCACAATGAAGAGCTTTGCAATTAAAACAAAGTTACAAATTTCCCTTTAACAGTTTTCATACAAAGTGATCTCAAATTGCATCTTGAACATTTAATAATGGAAATGATTTATACTCATTGGTGATTATATTTCAATTCATTTATTTCAGATAAAATACAATAATAAAAACTTACAGTGTAAACATTTAAAAGGTATTTGCCTTTGAAGAAAAGTGCTTATTAACGGCAAACCCAATTAAACAAAATCAAAATCAAAACAAAAGAAAACATTTATATGCCTTACATGTCCCAAACAAAGGAGGTATAAGTGCAAGGACGGAATGTCAGTGGAATCATTGAATCGGTCTAGCAGAAAATTGTGACTTGACACGTTGTCAGCAGGACTAATGCTGCAATTGCTCATTCCCACGCAGCCTTCAAAATTAAATGCATTATGTACAACCCCTTTATTGCAGCTCATGAAATATTCAAGCTCAATAACAACTACACAATGGAAACCTCTAACTTAGGCCGGATTGGGGGAGCGTGAGGGGAGGGGCCGAGGGGGGGGGGGGGGGGGGCACAGCAAATTGCAATCATAGCTCCCAACAAGAAAACAAAATGTATAACAAATGAGGTAAGAAATGCAAAATAATTATTTTGGGCATAGGCTGCCCCCTTCATGAGAACCAATGCCTGAACTTTCCCCTTCAAACCCCCCCCCCCCCCCCAAACCTGGACTGGACTTTGCCCCCCCTCTCCCCCCCACCCCCAATCCTTGCTTTACCCTAGCCATGCAAATAACACTGTGTAGCTTAAATCAAGGAAGGATTGATAACATGTATGTAGCATTCAGGTTCCTGGAAAATGCCTACCAATTGAAAAGCAATAAATTGTAAATCAGAGTTGTACTTTTCCATTATGTTTTTTGAATTCTTAGAAAATAAAGATTCAACAGGGACTAGCTGGCCGTAATCTCTTGATTTGTGTCTTTTTCATTTATATTTTTCTCTGGTACTTGAGATTCGGTGAATCATTTGATTTGTGTCTTTTTCATTTAGTTTGGAAGGAAAATTTATGTTAATTTTAGGGCTGTTTTCCATGAATATATCCTTTGAGGTCAAAATGCAGGTCAAGGGCAAAAGTAAACACATCTACTATAAAGTATTCAAAGCTATTGTAGTCCTAAGTTCTTCAAATTTGTAAAAGTTATTTCATAATTTATTGTGAAATTACAGTATATATACATGTATATATATATGCAGAATGTGTATTTCTCGAAGGCCATCTTTTGTGAAATATGGAATGCATTGCTCCCAAGGGGGCAGAATTGTGCATGTCACGGCGGATTGATTGAAAGTGTGTGTCCGATGACTGGGGTAATAATGTAGAGCGCTTAGAGTTGATTCTTATTAGGCGCTATATAAATAAAAACGGTATTATTATCATTATTATATAAGTTTTACTTCTAAATGCTTGATTGATGTTTTATCTTGGTAACAAAAGCCCAGTATATTTTGCACAATGTTTTTTTTTAAAATTACATCATCATACTACCTACCTTCATCAGGCAACATCTTGTGAATCGAACAAAGCTTGCAAAAGTACTTTCTGAATATAAATGGATGTGTGGATTAGGTATTTTATGATTGCATGGTTGAAACAGCCATAACATATGAAACTTAAGACTGCTATTAAATAAATAATAGTAATTTAGATATTTGATAGTGCTATTCATGTGAGTATCGTTAGTTAAAAATACATCAATCTGGTCAACAAATATGCACTGCAATTATTAGTGCACACAAGGTGCACTTTTTCTATTTCACTTTTTCTATTTCACTTGGGAGTATTCCAGCCAGTCACCTTTTAGGCTCAAACAGATTTATAGAACCATGCTTCATCCTCCTGATACGCACATTCTTAAGTTGTGAGATTAATATGATGTACTGTCTTCAAAGGAATTCAATGTTAATTGTCCTAGGTATTATTTATTGGGTATTTCGCAGGTATGTTGGGAATCAACATATTTTAGCCACCAGGTAGTTTAAATTTACAGTGTACAGTTTGTAGAAATTATGACAGGGTAGTTTATCATTTCCAATTGAAGTACATTACACCGTGTCTCAGATAAAACGAAACCGGGTTTCATGGCAGAAATTTTCTGTCATAATGAATAATTTCCTTGATGATATATATATGTCTGAAAAGCTCTGTGTCTCTTCTTTCATTTGATGTACAACTTATGGCACATAATTCAAGCATGACTGAATTAGAACAATGGAAAGTGGTGTTACCAATATTCCATTTGCACGCATACATTTTAAGTTTGGGTGAGTTTTAAGGGTTGTAAACGTACTTATTTTTAAAAAGGACAAACACCACATGAAAGTTCATATTTGTATCTTTTACATGACACCTCATGCTAAAAAAATTAATGATTTATGCCAGAGAACGAGTACAATGAAACCATGCCTGATTTCTGCCCAAATGAGTGAAAGTTGAGTAAGAAGTCGCTCACCTTTCCTGACAATGGAATTTGATGCATGAGTGAATTTACACAAACATGGGGATCAGGGAAACCATGGGAAACAGGCTAGATCAGGAAAATTACCCATTTGGGCTGGAATCAAGCATGATTTCATTGTACTCGTTCTCTGGCATAAATCATTTATTTTTTAATCATGAGGTGTCATATAAAAGATAAAATTATGTATTTTTATGAGGTGTTTGTCTTTTCTCAAAATAAGTACGTTTACTACGGTTAAAACTCACCCCAAAACCTCACCCAAACTTGCAATTTCTGCGCGCAAATCGAATTTTGGTAACACCTCTTTCCATTGTTCTAATTCAGTCTTGCGTAAATTATGTGCCATAAGTTGTACATCAAATGAAAGAAGAGACACAGAGCTTTTCAGACATATATATATCATCAAAGAAATTATTCATTATGACAGAAAATTTCTGCCATGAAACCCGGTTTCGTTTTTTCTGGGACAGTCTGTAGATCAATTTCACTAACATATTCAAATTCATCCAATTATACATGTGTGTGTGGAAAGCGAATTTCTTGTCAGATGACGTGAAGACAAGCTATTCTGACAAGCTAAACTATTCTTAATACAATTCAATGCTTGAAATACATATTGCAGATACTTGTTGCTCTATCAGGCAAACCTCGGGCAAGCTTTGTGGTTTGCAAGGAACACGGGCTAGTTCATAAAGCATGCATGAAATATAAATATAAAAAGCATACTTTTTTGTATTTCTTGGCATGGTGATGGGCTGATGGGTTTATAGAAATTATGAAATGGATCAGTGTATTGTGGTCTTTGAGCTTTTTAATTGCATTAGGATGTAAACCTTGAATTAATATTACATAATTGCTAGGATTTTAAGTAAAACAAATATGTACACCCACAGTGATCATAATACTTGTTTTGATTAGATGAGTAGAGACACGTGTCGATTTGCTTGCCATGTGATAATTAAATTTGTAGAAATTATAAGCAAAGAAAATGGACACAATTAAATATTACTAATGAAATAAATGACTCGGTGAAAAAAGAAGTATGGAAATATGAACTGAAATAACAACAATTCTCCATATATGTGACCGGCTATAGCAAAACCCTGCACTTTTCGGTAATTCATGTTTTGAGAAATGGGCATTTTAAGTCCACATAATGTGTGTAAAAGACTTAAGATTGTAAAATTGAAATAATCATATTTTTGCCAATTATTGACCAATTTGTTAGAATAAAGCATCAAATGAAAGCTTGTGATGTGGCCTTTCTAATGGAATGATAATCTACATTTTGATTTTTATCGACAAGTGCAGGGTTTTGCTATAGCCGGTCACATATACTGTATATACAAATGTTATCAAAGTATCTCATATGGTCCCAATCTTGAAATTATTACTGCATCAATCTTCATATTTTACCATACATAAAAGACCTTGACAAATTCTGGTAAAGCATGACTAATGCATGTTCATACACACATGCATGTACATGTACACATGTAGTCTCACTAAGCCTGACCTCCAGAAATTGTTCATTTGTCATAAATTGCCTTGGTTTGATCTGCTGGTGACCACTGCAGACCTGACGTAATGTGGGCCAGATGATAATTCTTGGAAAAGCATGAGGACCAATTGGTTGTGACAGGAAGGCAGTAGGTCAGAAGAGACAGATGTACTTTTATGGCATGCGCCATATCGTTGGGTGGGAGTGAGAAGGGCGTTAGGTCAATTTCTGGCTAAATTGAGTTACGCATACCATATTGTACCAAATTGTACCAAATTGTACCATATTGTAGGTAGGAGCCCCCTCTACGTGATGCCAAACTTTCAGATAATAATTAAAATGTCTAATTTTGGGAACATTCAACATAAAATAAGAGAGCTACATTGGTTTCTACACAGCTCTCAAACCTGTTATCTCAGAAGTCCAAAAAGTGAGTAGCACCCTTCTTTTTCTCAACCACCCTCGGTTTTATGGAGCGCCACTCCGTAAAGATACCGAGTTAGCTCAGTCGGGAGCGCGTCTGACTTAGATTCGCAGGACCCCCGGTTCAAATCCTACTGTACCATCGTACACAGCATCTTTTATACGAACTTCGAGCTAACTCACGTTGTGTGTTAACGTCCCTCCCCTCATGTTTCCTATGCAGGAAAGGATTCACGGAAAACACTCTGTCCCTCTGATAGGACAATAAATGGAGGTTTCATGTATGAGAGTTTACCTCATGTATATGAGTTTACCTCATGCACGCTAAGTTCCAGAGAAAAAAATACAATTCTACTTTTCAAGCTTGCATGCTTGAAAACAGCACTCTAAAGTTAGTTTTGCATTGAATTCTATGCACATTATCCAGGGCTCCTGCATGATTTTGGGGGGGCTCCTGTATGATTTTGGGGGGCTCCTGTATGATTTTGGGGGGCTCCTGTATGATTTTGGGGGGCTCCTGTATAATTTTGGGGGGCTCCTGTATGATTTTGGGGGGCTCCTGTATGATTTTGGGGGGCTCCTGTATGATTTTGGGGGGCTCCTGTATGATTTTGGGGGGCTCCTGTATGATTTTGGGGGGCTCTTTTTGGCATTTCGGGGGTTAAATCGCCCTGAGCCCCTATGTATAAGTTCCTAGTCTACTTCGCAAAAAGAGTAGGGTGTTAACCCAGTTGACTAGTAACACTGCACACCACAATACAAAAATACTGCGATAATTTTCGGAATAGAAGGAGGCAGTTTAATACGAAGAAGAAGAAGAACACCAGTGGGCTGGTGTCCAATTTGAGACCTGAATGTGCGTATACGTTTACATGTAGATGTAATGTAGCACATCTGGGTTAAGACGTACTTGTCGATATTTGACTTGAATATTAAAAACATTGTCCTCCTTTGATGTGAACTTTCACATTTTAACAACTAGATGTACGTAGTATCCTCGTGTTTTACTGAATGTGGAAATAACTACAAACAGATGACGGCATCTTTAATCCTCATTTCCTATGCACTTGGGGGCTATTTAACTCACTGATACGTATTCATGCACATTTGTTTGGTGTAAGTGATGCAATCTCAGCCGTATTTGACACTTGTAACACAGCAAAAGCTGAAGTAGTCTTATCGTGTAGACTGATACTAGACTTGCAAATCACTTTAACTGACATCTTAGAAATGATATTTCTGGCTGACATTGTGCAGCTTGGGCACAGCTCAGACTGGGCCGGCAAACTCCGCACCCAGACTGGCATTTAGCATACATTTAACCTGTTCCCTACTAGATTTTGAAATCCCCATGATCTAAAGATGTTAATACAGGGCTTACCAGATTCCCATAGGCTGGCAATTAGGTTCCCTACTAGATTTTGAAACCCCTATAGAGATAATACAGGGCCCACCAGGTTCCCATAGGCAATGGGTTAACCTGTTCCCTACTAGATGTTGCAATCCCCATAAAGTTTTATAATACAGGACCCACCAGGTTCTCGTAGGTAATGGGTTAACCTGTTCCCTACTAGATGTTGCAATCCCCATAAAGTTTTATAATACAGGGCCCACCAGGTTCCCATAGGCAATGGGTTAACCTGTTCCCTACTAGATGTTGCAATCCCCATAAAGTTTTATAATACAGGACCCACCAGGTTCTCGTAGGTAATGGGTTAACCTGTTCCCTACTAGATGTTGCAATCCCCATAAAGTTTTATAATACAGGGCCCACCAGGTTCCCATAGGCAATGGGTTAACCTGTTCCCTACTAGATGTTGCAATCCCCATAGAGTTAATACAGGCCCCACCAGGTTCCCATAGGCAATGGGTTAACCTGTTCCCTACTAGATGTTGCAATCCCCATAGAGTTAATACAGGGCCCACCAGGTTCCTGTAGGCAATGGGTTAACCTGTTCCCTACTAGATGTTGCAATCCCCATAGAGTTAATACAGGGCCCACCAGGTTCCCATAGGCAATGGGTTAACCTGTTCCCTACTAGATGTTGCAATCCCCATAGAGTTAATACAGGGCCCACCAGGTCCCATAGACAATGTGTTATCCTGTTCCTTACTAGATTGTGCAAGCCCCCTATAGTTAATTAACATGGCCCACCAGGTCCCATAGACAATGGGTTATCCTGTTCCTTACTAGATTGTGCAAGCCCCCTATAGTTAATTTACAGGGCCCACCAGGTTCCTGTAGGCATTGGATAAACCAGTTCCCTACTATTTGTTGAAATCCCCATAGAGTTAATACAGAGCCCATCAGGTTCCTGTAGGCAATGGGTTAACCTGTTCTCAACTAGATTTTGAAACCCCCAATAAGTTAATACAGAGCCCACCAGGTCCCATAGACAATGGGTTATCCTGTTCCCTACTAGATTTTGTAAGACCCATAGTTAATTTACAGGGCCCACCAGGATCCGTAGGTAATGAGTTCAGATGGGTCTGAAAATGACGGTCTGAAGTTATAGTATGTGGTGCCTGTAATATCACTCCAAGAGTTCCTGACTTAATAATTGAGTATCATGGAGATAATATGTGTAGCTTAATATGTAAATTGCTTCTAATAATAAATGGTTCCATGAAAAGCTATTTACCGCTACCTTTTGTTATTCAAAGGTTTAGTTTATATTATCCAATTTGGTTCATTAGATAGATTTCCCTGACGTAAATCTGTGGTCTACCGAATATTTGTTATCGCAATAACAGCAATATCTTTTTCTCGATCCTTATCTCCCGCAGAAATAAATCCAATAATTTAGGTTCATCTAATACACATTTGTTATAAAGCAACCTATGAATTCAGGGAATGGAGCGATGCAACAAGCATGACATTTGAGCATTATGTTATTGAGTCACTTCAACTTGTAAGTTGTAGGTCAATTTGCTTTATTCAATAACAACAATTCTAGCTTTGTTATTTCAGTAAATTATCCCGGTTCTTGAACTACAGTTGTTGGCGGTTGTATGCCACAGGGAGTTGATTTTGTGATTGAATATTTTGACTAAACTTGCAGTATAATTTGTATAAATTGACAAGAACAGAAAATGAATTTTAATTTTCATGGCGCTACTTTTCATGTGTGCCCGCTTAAAAAGACAGACATGGATTTGTATCATAGTCTGTGAGATATAACAGATTATCTCTTATGATTTTCAGGGGTTCTCCTCTGCATTTGGGGGCCAAACTGTCACTTTTTTTTTAAAACCATAGTTATGCATGAACATACGTCTAAATTTGTTTAACCCATTTGGTATCAGGACCTTGTGTGCCACAGTGTATTAAGTTACTCTATAGAAAATGCAATATCTCATACTTGGCAAATGGTGTAAGTAACTTGTGGTACTATATCTCCAAGATATGTGGTTCATATTGAAAAAACACATCTGGCTTCCAGACATTTTGTTAGAATCAGTTATGGCATTGAAATGAATAAGAGGAATATATCCGACTGGAGCTTTCTTAAAGGGTACCACCACCCAAATATAATATTCTTGTAAATAAAATGTAACATTTTTAGTAGTCCACCAAAAATTCAGAAAAATCTTATATATAATTAGAAAATTCATCACCATAATACAAACATGTGTTCATGGGTCTGCATACAAAGACTACCTTTTGTCTAGGACAAATGCATCTTCCGTGAATCTATTGTCTCCAAAGGAATGCAAGAATCACGTTTGGCGCAAACGGAACCATGAAGCCATAATGGTTCCGTAAGTGGTGGTAATTAATTGCATTGTTTATGAATTACACAACCCTTTGCAAAGTGTTGGGCATCTATTTCATATATCACACAACAGTACCAAAACAAAACGTTGTTCTTTGCCTGGTGGTCCCCTTTAAGTCTAGTTGTGTTTTCCTATTTATTAATTCAAGTTCATACATTCAGAGCTAGAAATTACCCTTTTCTTTACAGTGGCCATATCAAGCAATTGAAAAACAAATTTATAAAGTGTGGATGAAATATTGGTACCCAAGAGCTCATTTTTCTATTTCACCCAGTGCTAACTTCAAGACCTCAATATTCCTAAGTCACAGACTGTTATTTTTATTACAAATATAATAACGAAGAAACAAAAGTGTGCATTACAACTAGAATAGTTCCATAAAAGAAACCACAAAAAGAGAGAAAAAAACCCTAGTTCGTTTTTTGCATTTCTTGTTCTCACTTAGACCGTTACATGTCAAACACTTTCTTCTGTCAAGTGATGTGAGCTTGCTTTACACAGCTGACTCCAGACTTCTGTGGCTTGAATTGCATGGATTCGGGGAAACATTCATGAATAAATCATGACACAGTTTGAGGGGGTTTTCAAGCATTTTTTGACCAAATTCGATCGTTAAGTTGCACACTCAGTGGAGATAATACGTATACCCCAAACATTCACATTATTTTTCAGATTTGTATCAACAGTGCATTATGAAAATTCTCGGATTATTCCCTTATTTTATTTTCTACACATTTTGTAATGACATGAATATTACTTAATCTGTTCAAGACTGATTGATGTTGCCATAACATGTATTCTCCATACCATAGCCCGAGTATTTTCGGGACTATTATCTTGCCAAATACCAAGAAATGCAGCTTGGGTATGACAAATTTGAAATAAATGTTGAACAAATTACAAGTATTAAAGGGATCTAGTAACTTTGTTGGCATGTGCAAAAAGTGATGAATGGTTGATGCAATGTATATTATTGTTATCTCATATGTCCACAGGGTATTGTGTGCAAGTTTCAAGTCAAATGGACGTTATATGGCCGAGTAATGAGCAAAAATGCAAAGTGATATTCAATAACTCACTGCACTCACTTTGTACACAGAAGAAAAAACTCGCCTGGAGTTTTTCTTATCTGAATACTTCGATCGTACATATCTTTGTAACGAAAGGGAAATTTGAAAAACCGAAACCTGTCCCATGATTTTTTTGTTAATACGAATACAACAAGGTATGAGGGAACTGCTAGAATGAAAAATTTATTTTGAGGATTTGGACAATGTTACTTAGTCCCTTTAATATGCATACTATTAAATTTGTTGTTTAAACAAATACATATATCATAATGGTCAAGTGATTATGATACACAGGTGCTCAGGATGACTAGGTCCCTAAACCCACCTCCCCCTCCCATCCCCACCCTTTATCTATCAATATAAAGAGTTAAGCGAAAATGTAATGAAATTGACTGTTTTAGCAATCAACTATATTTGAAATAGTCAAAACTGTTTGGAAAGGAAGTGAGTGTGCACCCTCTATCATTTCCACATTGTGCCACCGATGATACATTTGGCTATAGTAGTAGGATTACTTCTCATGGGCTTTAGGGGATTTACAATGCCCTTGAACGTTCATTTGAAGTGGGTCTCATATATAGAAGTAACACTTGTTTGAATACAGTTGGTCATTGAGAAAAAACAAAAATTCTTCTTGAAGAATCTTTATCTATAGCTATAATTTACATCCCTTTGCAGCATAAATGCAAATCTAATGCAACCATATAAATACTATACTAAGCTAATCTAATAGAAGGATAGTATGTCCCATAATGCTTGATGGCTCGGGGATATCTGATTTTGTTTTTCTTCTTTTATTTGTTTTTTTGTGAGATGGGCTATTTGGTTTGATTGATTGATTGATTGATGGTTGATTTATTGATTTATTGATTGATTGATTGATTGATTGAATGATCAATTGATGGATTGATTCATTGATTAATGATTGATTGATTGATGATTGATTGATTGATTGATTGATTGATTGATTGATTGATTGATTGATTGATTGATTGATTGAATGGTTAATTGATTGATTGATTGATTGATAGATTGATGATTGATGATTGATTGATTGATTGATTGATTGAATGATCAATTGATGGATTGATTCATTGATTAATGATTGATTGATTGATTGATTGATTGATTGATTGATTGATTGATTGATTGATTGAATGGTTAATTGATTGATTGATTGATTGATATATTGATGATTGATGATTGATTGATTGATTTAATGATTGATTGATTGATTGATTGATTGATTGATTGATTGATTGATTGATTGGTGGATTGATTGATTGATTGATTGATTGAGTGATGATTGATTGATTGATTGATTGATTGATTGATTGATTGATTGATTGATTGATTGAGTGATGATTGATTGATTGATTGATTGATTGATTGATTGATTGATTGATTGATTGATTGATTGATTGATTGATTGATTGATTGATCTTTCCCATTGTTCATAGCAATCACAAAATAACATGATTAGCAAAATACTTTACATATGTGAGTATAGCTTTCCTCATATTACCAGGAATTCGCAAGGCTAATGGCAAGCACAAATCTTAGTTGATAGAAACACACATCTACATGTACTACACCCACATATTATTTGTGTTTATTTGGATTTGTTTATCAAATCCATTTGTTTTGTTTTGTGAAAGTGGAAATGTTTTCTGCTCTTTCATGGCCATCAATGGCAGATGAAGATGTAAATGTTGCCCTTTTAACTAAAGGGAAATGCCTTCAACTATTTGTAGACAAAGCTTAAATGCGACTGAACAGGATAAAAGGGTGACGTTCCTGAATTGCTAGGTGCAAATGATTAAACAAAACAAAACAAAATAAAATAAGAGAAAATGGTTAAAAACAAAACAAAACAAAACAAAATAAAAACAAAACAAAACAAAACAAAATAAGAGAAAATGGTTAAAAACCTCCAGTTCGCAGTTAAATAAAACTTTCCATTACAGTTGACCGGAAAAGGATAAAATGGTGATG
The DNA here is from genome assembly GCA_037951105.1 of Echinarachnius parma. NCBI lineage: Eukaryota > Metazoa > Echinodermata > Echinoidea > Clypeasteroida > Echinarachniidae > Echinarachnius > Echinarachnius parma. The sequence goes on along the minus strand of JBAMJV010004604.1, from coordinate 62,355 downwards.
TTCCTGAATTGCTAGGTGCAAATGATTAATGTAATTCATAAACAAAACAAAATGAGAGAAAATGGTTCAAAACCTCCAGTTCGCAGACTTTAAATAAAACTTTCCAGAACAGTTGACGTTTTACCAAAAAGCTTGTCAATCTCTCTTCGGGTTCTTTTCTGGCTTATGCCCATCATGCTCTGATAAATTACTCTTCATAATCTAGTTCTGACATTTAACACATGGATAGTCTAGCAGTCTTAGTAGTACAATTATTAGTATCTCTTGCTCTACACAGTCACTTACACCTGCACATACAATTTGAATCATCTATACAAGAGCAAAATTGCTTAGTATATAACTTTTAAATAAAAAATCCTCGTTGTAATTCTTAAAATCAAACATGTAGAAGCAGTGGTAGGAATTCTAAAAAGAGCATGATATTTACAGTTAAAATTACATGCTGACGTGATAGTTCTGAAACAACTTGAGTTACATTTCATGATACATGCAAGCCATTTCAGCTTGATACTATCAATTTTTACAATGTTCGTGGTGCAATGAGCAATTCAATCGATGGAGCCGGCTTTTAACTTCATTTGTGAAGAACAGTTACAGGTTTATGGCACTGTGTTAGCACAGATTGCCAAAAGGTCGGGAATCAAACAAATAAATTGTAAAATACCATATTCTGCAACTGCAGTTCGATGCCCTAGCTCACTTGATGTACAATGTATGTTGCAAATATCCTTTGACAATAAACTGTTCCTTTTTGTGGTTTGGTTGTGAAGGCTACATGACTAGATATTGTGTGCCGAAAAGGCTACTATATTTTATGCGGAAATGTTCCTATTAACGGATGAATTGTTCAATATTTCATTAATGTTGATTGCTATCTCCAGTATTAGTCCCACTTTGCCCATTCAACTCTTCAAATCCAAAGGTATGCCATTGCCCACCTTTTGCAATTCATTCTCAAAATGAGAAAGACCTTGCTTTGAATAGTTTTGCTCTCAGTCTACATGTACAATGGACATTAGGTCTTGGTAGATTTATCTTTAAAGTGTATCCCGACAAGTGTCCGTTCATCATTTTGGTCCCATAACCCATGCATTGTTAGAAAAAAGGTGACCTAGTCTAGGCTAGTTTAGGTATTGTCCATAACATATTAATGCAATCACACATTTATTCCCCTTTTGCACTATCATGCAACAATAGAAGTATAATGACTTATCTCAAAAGAAAAAATAAACCTAACGTGGGCTATTTTTTGTTTCCGTCAATTAATTAATCACACATTTATTCACTTACACAACAAGAGAAGTAGAAAAAAGTTGCCTACATACACTGTACCTAGGCTTTATTGGGCCTTTTCCCTCATTCGATTAGTCAGACATGTATTCCCTTTTGTCGTTATCAAAGGACTTATCTCCAAAGAAGAAAATAAACCAAAACAATAAACCAAACCCCTTTGGGCATTTTCCTCATTGAAGTAATTACAAATTTATTCCCTTTTGTCGCTATCCTGCAGCAAGAGAAGTACAAGGACCTATCTCCCAGGCAGAGGCACACAGGCATTGATGACACGTCTGATCTTTCAGGAGGTAAGTTAAGTTGAAGGTAGTTGGTAAATCAGATGTGCAGTGCCATTCTGCGACCATCTTGCACGCAGTGCGTAATGCAGTAACTTTGTTGACAAGTGCAAAAAGTGATGCGTGGTTAATAAAAATGTGTATTGGTGTGATCTGATATGTCCAGAAAGTAATGTGTGAAAATCATCAAGTTAATTGGATGTTATTTGGCCGAGAAATGAGCGAAAATGCAAAGTGATATTCACTTACTCATTGCTCTTACTTTGTACACGGCTTAAAAGATCCTGTAGATTATAATTTGACATCCAAACATTTCAATCGTAAATATCTTTTGAACGAAATTGAAATTTGAAAAACGGAAACCTGCCCCATGCTTACAACATGGTATGAGGGAACCGCTAGAATTCCAATTGGATTTTGAGGATTTGGACAATGTTACTCCCTGTAAGACAGTTTCGCTCAAACTAGCCTGGTTCAAAATTGCGACCAACGATGCAGCATCTATACGCTTGGGGGTAGTGCGAATGTTCGTAACTAGGCTTATTTGTGCACACTGCATATATAACTCTGAGCCAGTGTGTATTCTGCACCATGTGCAAGGTGTTCGCAAGATACAGCACTCGTCTGAATTATGAGTCTGATCCACCTTTAAGCCTCATGGCTTAACCTGTATCATATATGTTAACCCGTTGCTTACAGGAACCGGGTGTGCTATATAATACAAAGTCTACGGGAATTTCAGAATGTAGAAGTGAACAGGTTAACCTGTAATGGTAGACACCTTATGCTTAACCCATACAGGACTAGTCTCGAACACACTCGGCCTGGGTCTATGGTACATGTGTATTATTTATATATCAAATAGGCTTGAATGGGTTGAGGTATTACTAGAAGTGAGGTGTTGTGGCGCGATCATATAGGCGCTTGCCTGCAAAGCAGCATGGGAGCTGAGGTTGAAACCTATCGATGCCCCCAACACTTATGTCCTTCAACAATGCACATAATCCACATCGCTTCTCCCGACCCAGGTGCAATAATGGGTACTTGGCATGAATGCATGAGGGTGTGTTTAAACAAAGATGATTGCACTGTAAAGTAGCACCTGTGGAAATGCTCCCCAGGGAGTGGAGAGAGTGCTTAATTAGTGTTAGCTACATTAAAGGTGTGTATCAAATGGCTAAGTTAAACAAAATTAATATTAGGTGCAGGTCCCTCTGGGAGAACAGTGCAAAAATCACCGACGAGACTAACCTTGATAAATAATTAAAACTATGATTCCTCACTGCAGTAGTCAACCAGGAACCGCATGGTTCCACTCTAGTTGAAAAGGAGAACCCCAAATCACCTTGTCCCGATTTTGTCATTCATTCACTTCCGATCTTTTCTTGTGTGTGTGTGAGGCCTCCTGCATAATGGGAGAACTGATTCTTGAGTCTTGACCCACCTTCATCAAGGATACATTTGTATCTGACTTAACCTGTTCCCTGCTAGATAATGAAATCCACATTGAGTTAAATACAGGGCTCAGCAGGCCCCATAGGCAATGGGTGATAATTCAAGGATTGGTTTCTAAACCCATTTGGTGCCACTGGCAACTCAAGTCTCAATGCTTGTAGAATTAGAACTATTGATTAGTTCGCAAATGCATGCAATTGATAAATTTTGAATGAATTGTAAAGACTATTAGACCTCTTATGAAGATGAACTTCTAAACGTCCTTCCTACATGTTACTCATTGAAGATGAATGGAGACATTAACCCCTTGACTACGGGAACAAGAGTGGGTTGTGTACAAAGTCTATGGAGATTTTAGAATCTCAAAAGGAAAGGGTTAGGCTACTCACTGTAAACTTGTCTAAAGAACTGGGTCAAAAGGATTCTTGAAAGTTAATCTGGAAGTTTGAGTGCTAGTAGGGAACTTTATTTTGTTTGTGTGCGACATAAGAATGTGCGTGACATAAGAATGTGCATAGTTTAATGGACAATATATTGCAATTTTGTTAACAGACTTACATTACTTGACAAAATTTGAATTCCGTAAATCTCTGTGTATAGGACGCGCCTGTGTTTGTTTGTTTTTGTTGTTTTTGTTGTTTCTTTTCCTGTACATAAGACGCAGCCTCCACTTTTGAAATTTTCCATCAGAAAAAAGTGCGTCTATGGTCTTATACACAGAGATTTACGGTATATTGAACATGCAAGCAAAACTGATACTGTCAAAGTGTCAAACCCAGTTGTAAAGACTGCAATTTATAAAAGTAAAAAAAAAAAAAATGTGTTTCTCATATTAAAGTACAAATTCATATTCACAGACCAAGCTGCTCTCAAGGTAGAAAAGATTATAAGACAGGTGGTCAATAGAGCAGATTGGATGGTATTGGTAGTGGTGGTGATCATGGTGATTATGATTAGTAATGATGATAAGTGTAATGAAGAATAAGATGATTTCAACTAGAGAGAAACTGATCAGATCAAAGTACAGTACTCTCTGCTTAATGGCGTTGTGTTTTGTAAGCCCTGGATATTTAACCCATTTAACAGGAGTACCCCTTTAAGTGGTGTAAATTTCCTGAAGAAACATAAGAAATGTTTTGTCAAATCCTACCCGTTTAACAGGAGTACCCCTTTAAATGTTACCTCATTAAGCGGAGACTACTGTATATTTTTATATAAATGAAAAATGAACAAAGACAAGTTTGGTTTTTGGAGTCCCAGGGAAACCCAATATTCTTTGTTCGTTTTTTCATTTAGAAGTGCTTAAGTGATGACTGCAGACGCCAATAGCTCTCTGTTTTTAATTCACAAACAATTATTGAAATGATTACCATAAGTTTACATTCATACATCCTTTTCTGCTATTTTTACACATGTACATGAGTAATGCTGTTAGGTAAAGAAAAAATCCCGGCTCGTACTCGGATCGGTAGAATTCAAAATCGCTACAGGATTCTCGGATCGGATCGGATCGGATTGGATCGGATCGGATCTCGGAAAAAAATAATATTGCAATTTGCTCTGAAAAAATGCAGCGTTGTAGACTTATCTTTCTTGTTTTATATGCCAATAATATTAACAATATTGACGCTTTGAGGCATGTACATGTATATCAATCTTTACAGAAAAATAGTAACAGACTATTCAGAATTAACTAAGTTTCGCAAGTATTTTTTCTGAAGTGAATTGGGCCTAGAAATTGATCGTTTGTTCAGCATCGCGCCACACATTCACAGAAACTCAGCCCGCCAGTCACGGGGAAACATCACATGTAAATTTGTACGATCTTGCTGGTGAGCCACTGCCTTCAAAAAGTGGCTATAAATTAGCCTTTTTGTGATCAACACAATTTTGGTACGTCTACTTACATGATAACATGGCATTTGAAAGCTGAACAGAATAAAAAATTACCCCCCCAAAAATGAACAAACTTCGCTGAATATATTGATAAGTGAAAAGGTTACGGGTTTGTTCTTGCGCGAGATTCATCCGCGACGGTCTTTGTTCTTACGCCGGATTCATCGGCGATACAGCTAGTCGTTATTTACCGATATTTTGCGGTAGTTGTTTTCATTGTTTTAGGGCTCATTTTTGTTTCTGTTCAGCTTTTAAACGCCATGCAATCATGTAAGTAGAATATATCAAAACATTTAAACATGGTGCAAATTACCAAAATACGTATTTTGAGCTACTTTTTGAATGCACTGGCTGATCAGCTCGATCATCCATCAAATGTCTCCCCTGGAGTGTCGGCCTAACTTTGTGTGCATATCCATCGGCAATATCGTTCAAATGACTAGCAATTTTGCGCATCCTGTTCAATTTTCGACTGCGATACGAAGTAACGAACCAAGAATTTCTCCAAAATAACCACTCATAAAGTAAACAATATTGATTCCACCATTTTTTATTAAAATGTCACTACTTAATGGACTGTCAAACATACACATTTTCAATTATTACTGGAGAAAATGGGTCGGCAAAATCTTCCGATATTTTCTACCGAGAAAATGTATGTATTTTGATCCCTTGCTTAACTTGTTCACTACGAGATTCTGAAATCTCCATAGACTTTGTACACAACCCACCCGGTTCCCGTAGTCAATGGGTTAAAGTAAACTTGTGGGCCCTGTATTGGGGATTGCAAAATCTAGTAGGGAACAGGTTACTTGCCCCCTGCCCCCTCCCCCCATATCTCTCCCCTCTCTTCTCTTCGGTAGTTAATCTGTAATTGTGCCAGGGATGGGAGCAAATTGTGTTCATGGAGTATCAAATGCAATGCATTACAGTCTTACAAGAATGCAGTTTGTTGACCATATATGTCAGGGCTGTAGTCAAGTCCACAAGTTTGTAGTCCGAGTCCCCAACGAAATAGCATGTTCCCATTTGTTATAGATGTACATTGTGCCTCAATTCAGAGTCCGAGTCGAGAGACTATCAAAAGCAGTCCGGACTCACTACAGAACTAATATTTGTCAAGGATGCGGTACTTAAACTCTGTGAAATGTTTGATACTATTGTTTAAAAGGGCTATTGTAGCCATTTTGAACATTGCAGTGTATTATGTGTGCAATATATCAAGGGATAGCATATTGCCTTGACCTTTTGTCAATTTCTGTGAAACTGAAAGTAATAACTTATGTTGCTTTCAAGCTTACGGACTTTTCATCGGATGCGTCCGGACGCATCCGATGAAACGGCCAGCATGAATGCTACAGAGGTGAAAAAGCCGATAGAATAGGCGATGAAAACAAGAGAAAAAGGCGATTAAATTCTCCTACTTTAGAGTAGGAGAAATTCTCTTTCTATCGGTGTCACTCCGATAGAACAGGCAGCATGAAATGGTTCGGGTGAAAAACACCGATGAAAACGGTCAAAGGTCATCTTGTTCCGGCTAAAGCAGTGTAACGTGCGCTTTTTTTCGGAACACGGCATGCGATAATATTTGCTGCGCCAGCATAGCTAGCTCGTGTAAAGTGAACCTCGAGTATCGTGCACGTGTTTTTGTTGATGTTTTGTTTACGTATAAATTGATTCGTTTTACTCGTATGTTGCATGAATATAAAGGTTTAAACAATAATACTAGTTCATGTACATCGTTATAATAATATATTTATTATAAAGCATATAATTATTTATAAAACCAAATGATGAACAGAACAATATTTAAAACGGATCACTAACAAATTTATTGAAAGTATAGTGGATTTTTTTTTATCACGATCGATCGTCGATACGATATCGCACCCATGTTCTGTTTCTTTCCTTGGAATTCGCCCTGTCGATCACGTCGCTACAAGCGATTGCGCAACAATTCTTCACTTCCGGCCGGTGAATGCAAAAGGCGATTAAATTCCCCTGCACTATGAACGCGACAGAGGGGAAGTTGCGAATTGCCCGTTGTTTACATAAGAAATTCCATCGGTCTTTTCTATCGGTATTTTCATCGGTACGGTAAGCTTGAAAATGGTATTAGTCTGAAAATAGGTATTTTTAGTAGGAAAAACATAGTTCCATATATGAATGTTCTATATCAATATTATTTGCTCATGATTTGATTGATTCTCTGGGAAAGATGGAAATGGAACTTTGAGTCATATGGGTTGGTTTTAGGGGTGGTTATAGTTCCAGGGATGGGCGATACCCACACATATTGTCCATTGTCTAAAACCTTTGCATCTACTGTGCTTCTATCGTCTCCAAACATACGCAGTATACAATCGGCGCACTCGCAAATTTGGCGCATCAGCCCTGTTGGTTATGTAAGTTTTGGTGATTAATTGCATTGTTTATGAAAACACAACCCTTGGCAAAGTGTTGATCAAACAATAGTACCAAAACTTATAACCCTGGGTTGTTCTTTGTGTGGTGGTCCCCTTTAATTTATTCAACAACAATTTGATAGTAACAGGAAGAATATTTATGAAAAAAGGCCTTGGGCCCCCTTGGAAAAAAATTGTCTATATATATGCCAATGAAGGTACATCACTGTTATCAAGTCTAGGAACAATAACATAGTGGATGAAATGACAAATGATTTAACTGAGATTTTGAATAGGTTTCATAGCACTTTCTAGAGTGTTATGGCTGGATTGATTGCGAAACTTTTAATAAATACGATCGAGGAAAGTGACAAACATGGGGATTTCCCTTTCAAATCTTTGCAAATCAAATAAGTAAACAGTAATGGCTAATGGGCAAGTTGCTCAGACACTTAGAGAGAGCTGGGGAATACGATATGGGATACGTATCAATAAGTAGAAATCTGCGGTTTACTAATGCGATTCAAAACAAGAGGATTTTTGTCAATCAATTCAGCAAGCTTGTTTCATTTCTGGGATTGTTTTTTTTTGGCGTCAGACAAATATTTTATTCAAGCTCAATAGCCTTGGCTTGTTTACCGAATCTTGTAGAAATTGGGAAAATATGCGACCCGGTGTTGAACAAAATAAGACTCTTGTCTACATGTAGATAGCTGTTACTTTTAATTAAAGGGATCTAGTAACATTGTCAAAATCTTTCATAACTTACTAGGAACTCTAGCGGTTCTATCATACCTTGTCGTATTGGTATTAACAATAGAAGCATGGGACAAATTTTGTTTTTTCGAATTTCTCTTTTGTTAAAAAGATATTTGCGATTGAAGTGTTCAGATGTTTAACTATCCACTGGATAGTCATAACTATGTACAATGTCAATGCAACGAGTTAGGGAATATCACTTTGCATTTCCGCTCAATACTCGGCCATATCATTTTTACACTTTACTACTTGGACATATCAGACCACAACAATTAATACACATTGTATCAACCATTCATCACTTTTTGCTTTAAGATGAAATGTAGTTAAGTTGTTTCTAACAGATTGCGTCAAAAGATGTAACTATCCACTGGATAGTCATAACCATGTATAAAGACAATGCAATGAGTTGTCTTAATTTTGCGATTTGTTGTATTGTTTTTATGGTTGTATGAATGAAATGAAATGAAAAGAGATCTTAATTTTCAATCACACTTATGTTTCTAATGCATTTTCTGTTCATTTCATTCAGAGCTGTTTGATGGTGACAGGATGAGGCTCGGCCGCCGGGTTGCCCAGGCCAACCATACAGCGGTGGCCCAGCAGTATGCCAAGTGTGGCTGCCCCAGTGGGCTCAGGGGTCAAATCTGGGCTCAGATCCTGGCTGTCACAGTGGACGATGCAGTAAGTATTCATTGTTAACCGATTCACTGATAACTGGAACCTGCTATAGCATGTTTTAAGTCTATATTGAGATTGCAAACATAGCTAATGGATGGATGTATTTTGTATTTTTGTTTTGCAATGTTTTACATCTAAGATAGACGGTTGATATATGGTACTTGTGTTTTTGCTCCATGTATAACATTTATTATCTGTTGTTGTTTGTGTTGTGAATTTTTTTACAATCAGTAGCCTACTATTTGTTTATTGGATTGTTATTTGTTTCTCCTTCTCTTCTTGATACTGGAGCTTGGTGTGGAGTCCTCCATTGATATTCATATAGAGGTGAAGAGAAAAAATCAGCAAATTACATTTTGAAATCTCTTTACACTTTATCACATTCAATTTTCCAATCACTTCAAGCAGAAAATAATATTAAAGTTCAAAACTTTTAATGAAAAAACATGTTCACTGCTGAATTTCATATATATGATTTCTCAATAAATGTAGGTTTTTCCCTAAGTTCCCTTATTACAAGTTTACACTTTATCACATTCAAAACCCACTAATTTTGTTTTGAAAAGAAAATGTACACATGGTATGTGGATGTATACACAAGTTATATCAAGTTTCATACAATGCTGCACCGATCGCCTTACCACAATCAAAACTAATTGCTCGGTTTCGCATTGAACAGTATACAAACTCGTGAAATATGTGGTGTTCACCTCCATAGAGTTTCTGCATTCGCCCATCCAATCTCCTACATAAAAAGAATATATCTTTGTTTACAATAGTTATATGTGAGATGTGGAAAAACAATTTTCTCTCCCATTGAGTTCCAAATCAGAGACTGCCGGATTGTATTAAAGGGGAACACCAGGCAAAGAACAACACATAACTATATGTTTTGGTACCCTTTTGTGATATCAAATAGATACCTAACATTTTGCAAAGGGTTGTGTAATTCATAAACAAGGCAATTAATTACCACCACTCACGGAACCATTATTATTTCCTGGTTCCGTACGGGCCAAACATTCACGAGTGCGCCAATGCTATTCACGCGTACGTTTGGAGACAATAGAATCCCGGACGATTCGTTTGCTCTGGACAAAGTAGTCTTCGTACATGCAGACCCATGAACGCATGCTTTAGAATGGTGATGCGTTTTCTAATTATATATTTGTTTTCTGGAAACATATTTTTGTGAAATTGCTGATGGAATGGACTACTAAAGATGTTACCTTTCATTTATAAGAATATTATTTTTGGGTGGTGGTACCCTTTAACTAAAGAATAATCAACATCAAACTTGGCAAAATGCCATACATGTGCAACTTGGAAAAGTTTCAAGTTCCTACTTATAAGGGGAGGGCCAAAGTCGTAAAAAGTGACTTTAGGTTGCCAGATCTCCACAACAAGTTTAAACCGATTTTAATTGCAAGTATTTGTAATGAGACCACATAATTCAGAGGTCTACCTCAAAAAATTTGTTGCGAACACCTCCAAATCCAAGATGGCGTCCAAAAAAGCAGCCGTTTTGCATTGTTATAGATAATTGGCGAGATTTCCCAAACGACACCTCATATCAACATTATTCTGCAGTCATATTAAAGGCAATAACATTTCCTATAATCTGATACCAAACACCGTGCAGTTCAGGATATGTAACACGGTCATTTTTAGCCCCAAACTCAAAATTTAGGCATTTTTCCCCAAAAATATGAAATTATTGATTTACATAATTACGCATAATTAAATTATTGTATAAGCAGTTGAATTAATACTTTTCAGAAAACTTTCCAATTATATCAACTATACTCTCTGAAAATTTCAAGTATGTACCGTATCTGAACAAAAATTTATAGTTCTTGGAAGTCAGCATTGATATCGACAAAACGGGTAGTTTTGCATGAATTCTTATGCTATACAGGGTGTCTCAAAAATGTGTAATCTTAATTATAGGATTTGTATTTCAAAATGATTGCGTCAATCTCGGGACACCTTCAATTCCATTTATGAACAAATAAAAACAAACACCATTTCTTGTAATATGATGAATATTCCACCATCATTATGTAGTCCGTCTAGATGTCGTGTCCCCTCGTGTCGTGTCTGTCTTGTATTTGTTTTACTGCATTTATCATAAATCAAGCGCTAAAAATGAACTTAATTCCACTCCACATGAGCATTCCAGTCAGCTGCATACTGACGCGCATGCCATGCATATTGCGAATTCGAATCATATTGGGTGTCCATGATGTGTTTAAAACATTGTCAAGATCATGTTCATTATCTTGAATAAGTGTCTTACTGAAGTACACAATATGCGGGACATACTGTAATATGTGCAGAGCGTATCTAGATTCGAACACCATCTTGATCGCAAGGTATTTACCCTTCATATCTTATTACATGTAACTGGAGACCATACAGGTATATACAAATTATCTGACTCAGTATTAAAACAAAACAAACTCAATTGCTAAACTAATATGTACAACACCGAAAAGCCTCAGCAAGCCGAATGTTAGTTTTTTGTGCACTACACTGTACTCGTGTAACCATGGTAACAACAGCCGATTATGGACAAAAATATACCAAATCAACCAATATTCATTTTAAAAACTTAAAAATAGCAGGTGAAGGGTGTTATTTCACATGTGATTTGCTTTCCTCCATGTTCACGCGAATATTAGTGTGTATAATGCGGCTTGTACTAGCCAGATATATGATTTATTGTATTTCTATTGTTGTTGTTACTATGGTTACAAATGTACACGGTGGTACAAAAAGTTATTCTACGATAAACATAATAGCCTATTCAAAGTCTTCATCGAACCCTTAAAAAGTCTAGCTAACTGTGGTGTTCCGAATAATAATCATGTTATAAACATAATTATCCAGATATGGTCGATCCGACTGTAAAGGACGAGCGCCTCCCATTCGAATATTGCACTAAATAGTGCACTTTGCATGATGGATTTATTATTGCAGTGACATTTCCGATACTCTATTTTCGTGTATTGCAAACCAATGGCGGCATATTTATGACATAAAAGAAGAAAAATTATTTTTTTTCTAAAAAAGGGATAAACAATATGTCATTATTTAAGAGCATTTCTTAAATTAAGTCCGTAAACAAGAATTACATTTTATTGGGGCACCCTGTATAGTGTTCGAAATCGTACAAATTTGCTGTATTTGTCGATATCAAATGCTGACTTCCAGTTATTATAACTTTTTGTTCAGATATGGTAAACACTTGAAATTTTCACAGCGTATTGCTGATATAACTGGACAGTTTTCTGAAAAGTATTAATTCAACACCCAGTGCAATTATTAATATATGCTGAATTATGTAAATCAATAATTTCATATTTTTGGGGAAAAAGGCCTAAAATTTGAGTTTGGTGCTAAAAATGAACGTGTTACATATCCTGAAACCCATTGTGTTTGGTATCAGATTATAGGAAATGTTATTGTCTTTAATATGACTGCAAAATCATGCTTATTTCAGGTGTTGTTTGGGAAATCTCGCCAATTGTCTATAGTAAGTCAAAACAGCTACTTCTTTGGACGCCATCTTGGATTTGGAGGTGTTCGCAACAAATTTGTTGAGGTAGACCTCTGAATTAATTTGTCTCATTAAAAATGCTTGCAAATAAAGTTGGTTTAAACTTGTTGTGGAGATCTGGCAACCTAAGTCCTTAAGGAAGCCACTTTTTCGATGTTGGCCCTCCCCTTATTATCCCTGACTTACCTACCCTGATGGCAAAGAAGAATATATGCATTTTGCACAAAAAGAAAGGTGTATGATGTAGAAAGACAGTATTCGCCGACGCTGACACGTTACACAATGCTCGCTGATCCAATATCGCCTGGAGCCATGCCTCATAAATCTTGGATGCTTGCATAGGATCTCGCTTGGATTTGTGTGATTGCATTATGAATAAATAATCAACTAATCTAGTGGGCATGGTTGAAGATATGTCTGAAAATCTGACTCCCGTATGTCAATGTTTTTACTTTTTCTAGTAAGAGGAAGCAGTAAAGGGAGAAAGAAAATGATTTATTTGATTTCAGTTGTATTTGATAAAGAAAAGATTAAGCTGTTTTCAGAAGTTAACATGAGCCTTGAGCCTTGTTTAGTTTATTCATAAATCGGAATGAGAACATGAATAAAGAAAATTACAAGATCTTACGAGCCAATTACTCAAACTTTACATTATTTACATGATTGAAAAAATGTCATCTTTATTGGAAAAATAAAAGACACTTGTACATACTTTCTATGTGAACCCAGACATTAAATAACAACCAAACGGGCATGAATCAAATGAGCTAGTACAAAATACAAAACGGGGAAACATATTTGCTGCCCTTTTGCTAGCCAGGTGAAAAAGGTTTGAAAATGACAAGTCTCCATGTAAAAAATGAAAATGAAAAAGATTGAATGTGGGTAGATTAGGAGAAGTAGAGCAAGATGTGGAGCAAGGGGCAGATGTGGTTTGATTGATAGATAGTTGGCATCAATCAAGTCTCTTCTGCCAACTAACAAATTACATGTATGCCACCAGATTTTTTCCGAGAAAAAAGCAGGTCAAATGTATGACCTTTTGACAGAAGCGTTGATTTTTTTTGTTGTGTTCCTTGTTCAGGTATGCTAGAATTTTGTTCTTTCTCCTGTTCTTTCGCCTGGTTATGCTACGGTCACAAATGCTCTGATTTGGGCTACAGCGCCCGTACGATGCCACTTTTAGGTGAAATCTTGCGGGAATCTTGCGGCGCCCGCACGGGTGCCGTAGCTATCGTACGGTCGCCGTTGCATTTTTCCTCGCCGTACGATGTCAAAAATTTGTTTAACGCGGAGTTAAAAAAAAAAATGCATTGTACGATTTTTTACTTGCCGTAAGCCCGTAGACACATCGTAGAGAGCATCGCACGGGCACCGCAAGGGCATCGCACGGGCACAGCACGGACATTGCAGCCTTTTTTTCGAATATCGTACGATTTTGAGACTGAATATTTGGCCACTCAAATCGTACGGGTACCGTGGAGTCACCGTAAGAGCACCGTAAGGCACCCGTACGGGCACTAAGATTGTGTTCACGGGAGCTGTGCGATTTATGTTTTATTTAAAGACAAAGGTCATCGTACGGGCCCCGGAGAATAATATGACTGCTACTCTAAAATACCACAGACATCGTACGATATCACAATTTCCCCAAATCGTAGAAAATCCGCCGTAGGGAGAAAAATCGTACGGCGCCCGGATCATTTGTGACCTAGGCATAAGGCATATGGAATAGAAACTAACCGACTATTGCTTGTCCAACAGGACAGTTCAGTGGCTCAAAAAACACAACAACATAACGTCAGTGAATTTCGTTGCCTAGCTGGGCAAGCACACTTTGATTTAATTTTTTTTTTTTTTTGTGACCTGTGTTTGTTAAAACTTAATCAGTTGGATAAAGATCCTATGAAAGTTATAACAGGAGTACAAGCTCTATCAGACAATGTGCTTATTGGGCTAATTTTGTGGGACAGATTTCTGAACCGTTCAGTGTTCCTTGACATTTGGCTTTTATTTTTGCTGAAAACATGATCCGCCATCAAATGTGGGTCCATTTTGGGAACGGGAAATTACAGCAGAGAGTGTTTTTTTTAAATGTAAACTTTGTACTTGACATTTCAGTGTCATCTGAAGCATCCGTAACTATGAAGTACAATTTGAGCGTGTAATTGTGTAACTGAACCATCGCAGGCGGGCTCTTGTATCGCCATAGCGGCGGATGGTAAACATACTAGAATAACAAGTGCCTTGCTGTGGCATACATGTACATGTAGTAGGTTTGGAGCTATCCTTTTCCCCATATCTTGGGCTCTTGGCCAAAATTATATACTGTATGTTTTCTATGAATTTTCACTTTGACTATTTGTGCACGCAAAGTCTATTATACTGATATACATTGTGAAAATGGATATCTATCGTACTATATTATTTTTGTAAATGACAATGATGATCACAATAACCTGCAAGAGATTCTAACCCTTTCAAGACTATTTTGTGTTTTGTTAAGCATGAATTCTTCATAGACCCCATATCAAGTATTACTTCGGTACAAGTCCTCAATGGGCTAAAGATGTGAAAGTCAATCAAACTGAACACTTTGCTCAAAACTCAAAAGTCAATGGGGCATGTTTACTAACACAATGTATGTATTTTACCTTAGCAACCCCTTGTGATAAACTTATGGATATGCCTCAGTTTTGTTTTTTGATCGGTATATTGGTAATGTATCGGTATATCGCTTGGTCCATACCCATTTGCCCTTCATCTCATTTGTTCTGCTACATGATGCCTGAAACTAACTTCCATTTACCCAACTCCAATATTGACTCACAAACCAAACCTAATCCTAATTCAAAACTCTTACCCAAATTCTAAGACTCTAAATTCAGATGTTGCAAGTAAAATTGCATAACTTCCAGTAACCCAGGAAACCCAATGCTTGACTCCCAGCCCTAAACCTAACCTAATCCTAATTCAAAACCCTAACCCCAAGTCCAAAGTCTCTAAATTCTGATTTTGCTAGTAGACAAAAAGGAGGTATACCAAATAATAATAAAAATAATAACGATGATAATAATAGACATGTATAGAGCGCAAATTGCAATGAGCCTCTACGGGCTATTATTATTACCACAGTCAACGGATACACACTTCTATCATTCCTGTATACAAAGTGAACAATTCCACTCCCTGGGGAGTATTCCAGCCAGTGCTGAGGAATCACTTTCACATCCTTTCAGGTCCCCATGTACATGTATACACACCGGGGTAGAGAGCAGCAATAGTGGATTAAATCATGTACATGTATACACACCGGGGTAGAGAGCAGCAATAGTGGATTAAATCATGTACATGTATACACACCGGGGTAGAGAGCAGCAATAGTGGATTAAATCATGTACATGTAATACACACCGGCGTAGAGAGCAGCAATAGTGGATTAAATCATGTACATGTAATACACACTGGGGTAGAGAGCAGCAATAGTGGATTAAATCATGTACATGTATACACACCGGCGTAGAGAGCAGCAATAGTGGATTAAATCATGTACATGTATACACACCGGGGTAGAGAGCAGCAATAGTGGATTAAATGGGTGTGGACCAGGCAGGATGTAACCATTGGGGGCGTGCAGGCATAATGGCTTGATTGCGTTATACTCATCGGGTTTAACCGCATGTTCGTGGCAGTTGCACAATTAACAGGTTGTTGGCCTCTGCATCTCGCAGACAATGAAATTGTCTCACAATTTACGGTGAAACTGAATATCGTCTTTGAACCGTTCTTTGAACACAATTCCATGGCAGGACTATTCACACTTGACTTAACATGCTGCTACCAAATGAAGCCATACACTCTCATCACACTTCCTTTGACTGTAGCCACTAAAAACACCCATCTGGGCACTTGCACCCCCTTCAGTTCCAGCCCTGTTTGGTTGGTCTATTACAGTCCTGACACTCACCTACTCCCAGCTTTCATTGTTTTGTGTCTCCGCCTCCTTTCCTCCTCCCCCCATCCACACATGTGTATATGTGTCATGTTGGTATATATTCTGTTGTCTTCATGTAGTAACAGTCATTTGCACTGACAAAGATCCTGCTAGGATTAAAAGCTAGGCTGTATACTACTCTCACAAAATGAAGTGTGTATACTTGAAGTGATAAAGATCTTAGGAAGTCAAGGGGCAATATTCTGAAAACATCATCATCTCAAAAACTTGCTTGCTTTTTTAGGTGAGTTTTTTTTATGCATATTCTGGAAACTCCCCAACTTTTCTCCAGGAGAAAAGTTCTATATAATTGAGAGTTTGTTCATCCTGACTACGTGGCGCAAATATTTGCTTTGCTTAGGGACATAAGACAAAAGTTAAGAAAAAAGGTAATTTTCTACATTTCCCCTGCATTTAACTGAAAAAATATAATTAAACAAAATAAGGCCAAACAAATTTTTTTTGTTGGATTGGAGTAGCGGGCAACCAAACATTAGGGTAGGTACAGTAGGTAGGGTTTTTTTTTTTTTTTTTTTTTCAGGATTCGCACAAATACACAAAAACACACAAAAAAGAAAAAAAAAAGAAAACAAACAAACAAACAAAATCAGAAAAAAACTTTAGGGTCGGGCGGGTTACGCCAATCCAACCATTTATTTTTCATGGCCCAAGTATCAATACTAAGAATATTAGCCATGCCAAGTTATATGTGATAAGTGTGTTCATATCTTGGAAAGATAGCACTGAGATGTTCCACTTAAAACTACAGTCAAATCTGTGTATAGTGACCACCCAAGGGAAACAAGAAAAGTGGCCACTGTAGACAGGTGACCTCTATAAACAGGTTCCATTAGTCTCAATTACAGTCAAACCTGGGTATAGTGACCACCCAAGGGAAACAAGAAAATTGGCCACTGTAGACAGGTGACCTCTATAGACATGTTCTATAGTCTCAATTACAGTCAAACCTGTGTATAGTGACCACCCAAGGGAAACAAGAAAAGTGGCGACTGTAGACAGGTGACCTCTAATAGACAGGTACCATGATCACAATTATAGTCAAACCTGTGTATAGTGACCACCCAAGGGAAACAAGAAAAGTGGTCACTGTATACAGGTGACCTCTATAGACAGGTTCCATAGTCTCAATTACAGTCAAACGTGGGTATAGTGACCACACAAGGGAAACAAGAAAAGTGGCGACTGTAGACAGGTGACCTCTATAGACAGGTTCCATAGTCTCAATTACAGTCAAACCTGTGTATACCCAGCTAGCCACCTGACGTTGGGCCGATGTCGGAATTTGGTTGCCGGATGTCGGCATATCGCCGTTGGCTCGAGGTTAAAATGTCCGCCAGCCCAACATCGTCACGACGTCATTTTTGTGATATATTGGCATAAGGTCATTTTCCGACAATGGCCCAACATCATGTCATGAGATGATGTTGGGCCATTGTCGGAAAATGACGTTATGCCAATATATCACAAAAATGACGTCATGACGATGTTGGGCTGGCGGACATTTTAACCTCGAGCCAACGGCGATATGCCGACATCCGGCAACCAAATTCCGACATCGGCCCAACGTCAGGTGGCTAGCTGGGTAGTGACCACCCAAGGGAAACAAGAAAAGTGGCCACTGTAGACAGGTGACCTCTATAGACAGGTTCCATAGTCTCAATTACAGTCAAACCTGTGTAGGGTGACCACCCAAGGGAAACAAGAAAAGTAGCAACTGTATTATACAGGTGACCTCTATAGACAAGCTCCACAACATTGTTTCTCTCGGCAAGGGATCACTTATGGCTGCTATAAAGGTTGTCACTAACACAGGTTTGACTGTAGTTCAATATTTAAGAGCTGCCAAGTCTCCCTGATTCTGCAGGAGGCTCCCTGAAAATTTGCAGATCTTTCCATATTCTGACCAGTAATTTTGAAGGGAAAATCCCCCTTTCCTTTGTGTTGCACATGTACTGTACATGTATATCTGTGTGATTGGTGATTGCATGAAACCTCCTTGAATTAAACATGTGAATATTTGTGGTTCTGATATGGGCATGTAGTATAAGATTCAGTTTTCTTTCCAGCCACTTTCCAAAATGATACAATACAATGTTGATAAAGTTCTTTGAAAAACATCTTCCTACTGGAGTATAAATTCTTTCTTTTCTCAGACTGAAGGTTTGATGCAGTCATTTACATGTACATTACTATACCACTACTACTGTCACACTTGGAACACTTTAACCTCTTTAGTATGTAGGCCATCCAATCTGAAACTAAAATTCTATTCGAAAGCATCCTTAAGAGCTTGCTAAGTTGTGAAGTCTGTCAATTGTTTTAATGAAACAAGTCAAGCTTTTAAAACACAGACTGAAAAGAGGGGCAAAGTAGAGCGTAAACTGAATGATAATGGGTTGCTGGAACAGTCTGTCCATATGTGTGTCATTCCATGTTGATTTGTTCAATATTTAACCTTTTATGCAAGCCTCCACACTAACTTTTTTCTGTACTGGCCTGTTCGGGCAAGTAAAGTCATAAATGTTGACATTTTTACTTGCCCCAATATCAAATTTACTTGCCCTAATATCAAATTTACTTGCCCTCTTACTTCTAGATGAGATTTACACATATGAAATTGCATTGTTCTCTCATAGTTGAACAAATATTTAGTTGCCCAATTGGGCAAGCAAACTAGACAATGTATTAAATTTTACTTGCCTGACACAAATTTTTACTTGCCCCGGACAAGCGGGCAAGTGTATAGTGTCGAACCCTGCTTTATGGTATGCTAAATGGATCAAATTCTTCCATTACTAGAGCAGCTAGCATTTCAACTTTTAACCTGTTCCTTTACGGGAAGTCTATGGGGATTTTAGAATCTTGAAGGGAACGGGTTAAGCCAGCTTCTACCATATCCCAGCCATTGACCAAATCACACATCAGTCTTTCCAATATTGTTAGCACATACCTACATGTACATGTATTTAAGAAAATATAGCGCACACTTGGTGAACATTGGAACTAATTGTGTGTTGGTTGTGCAGAGAGAATCAGTCAAACTCGAGCTGTATTCAAAGTGCAAATCGTTATTCATGCTAAGCTCATCTTAAGATCAACTTAGAGATATATTGATTTTGATATACCATGCATTCTCCATAAACCTCAACCAGAGTATTTTCAGAACCAGACCTGTATGGGTTAAAACCAGGAGATTAGTTTAATTCCAGTTGATATTGAATTCTGACCATTATCACACTGGCTTGCAGCCATTACCTTGGAAGGGAGCATTTTATACCATTTCTATCCATTTTTATTGAAACAAATTCCAAAGAAACAGATTAATGCCAAGAGTCTATTGTAAATGTTAATTCTGTCGGGCAATTACTTATCCAAGCAATTTTTGTAGTAGTACTAGCAATTTGCAAGAAAGCAGCGATGTTTTTTTTTTTAACAGGATATTCTTCGGGCGGCTTAGATAGCAACTATTATTAGAAGCCTCGTGGGACAAAGCAGGCAGGGCATTGCGATCTTCAGCTAGGTGGTAGGTCCATATAATTCTGTCAGGATTATGATATTTCTCATCTACGTGTGAGGAAAGCGTTATAATTAATTTGTAATGCTTTTATATCTATTTTTTTTTTTTTTTTTTTTTTTTTTTTTCACTGTCACTTGTGTTAGACTTCTTTCTTATTTTCCATCTCTTACCTATCTCTGTACTTATCCTTTCATGCTTCCTTCTTATGCGCATAGAGACCCTATTCTAGGCGTGATATGCGCTATATAAGAAATGTTTATTATTATTATTATTAAGAGGTAATTTATTTTGATGACAATACTGTGCAACATCTCTAGGCGAATCGGCTAAAATTAGGTATGGAAGAGGGAATTAAGATGCCATTTACATCCAAATTATTGGTGGAAAAGTGTCTCAGCTTCTGGCAATATCGGAGTAGGGAATTTATCGTGCACAATTGAAAGTGCTATTCTGAAAAGTAAGATATTGATATTTCTCATACAATGGTACTTGAATATATTGAGAAGAGGCAGGAGAATCTAGGTTTTTATTAAGGCAATACATATTTCTCTCTTCTTAAACTATTAAATACAAAGAAATTATTGAGTTTGTGTAATGTCCTCCCACTTAAATATCCAGAAAGAAAATTTAGTTTAAAATGTTTGTTTATCTGTTGGACTTAATGTCAAGTTGTTATCACAAAATAACACTTTTCGGTGTTTGAACTCTTCCAATATTTTGGTTTTCATTAATCTGAGTTCTGAAATTCCTGCAAAAGCCATTTTTAGGCAGGTTTCAAATGGCAGATCGGTGATTATTTGGAAACCCTGTACAACTTTGCTTTGAATTGCCCTTATTCTGGTATGTCTCAGATGTGTGCACACTGATAACAAACATTCGCAGACAAAGTCAGACACATACATTTTCTTGTATCTCAAGATTTAAGCCACCAATCTTACGAGTGAGAGGGGATTTTTTTGTTCAGTAACCTTGGATTTTTTCTATTAAAAAACAGCTTTTAAGAAGTAGCGAAGCAGATAATATGGTAACTTTCATAAATTGACTTGGAGCTAAAGTATGTAATGCTTACATGGGATAAGAATAGGATTTTTAAACACCATTAAGTTCTCTGTAAGTGTAAAGGATTACAAAGGAAAGAAAACAATTATTTAATAATAGTAAGTCAATAATATAACACTTCTAGAGGCTTGCTGACAATTATCCAGGATGCACACCAAAATACATCTAGAAGCATTTTCATGATGTTCTTTTCAAAATTATTGTGCTGTAATTTGTTTTGTTTCAAATCCCTTGAAGCAGTAAAAGCTTTCATGCCAATGCAGTTATCAATCAATGTACGAAAATGGCCTATTGCCACATGAGTTTTCATTTAATAGCAAACAAACAAAGAAAGTGTTATTCTCCATAAAGAAACAGCATTTGAGAATCTTAATCTGCAGAAATCATCATAACTGTAAGGAAATGCAGTACATTGCTTTAACTTGTTCAGTACGGGTTCTGGGCTGCAGTCAATGGAAAATACATGGTGTTTTTTATTTATTTATTTATTCTCCACTCATGGGATGGATTGCCCTTGTCAGCTACAAGCTGTTTTTCAAAGGGGTCCAGACCAAGATAAAAACATACAATCATAACAATACATGAAAAACGACAAGTGAATACACAACAAGTATAATAATACAGTGTGTGTTTGCTTCTTGTATCAAAATAAAAATAGTCTTAACTGTATTGAAGGATATTTTACTTGGTGAAGATCCATGAATTATTTCTCTGTTTTAAACCCATTGGCCCGTATTCACAAAGGAGGTTTGTACAGTCCATAGTCTAAACCCCGGTTTACATCTATGGAATGCCATTGTAAACTGATGGAGAGAGAATGTAAATTCCTTACTTGTTAACAATGTTGATGGTACACATTCTCTCTCCATCAGTTTACAATTGGCATTCCATAGATGTAAACCGCGGTTTGAACGGGGTTTGTGAATACGGGCCATTGATGTGGGACCTTATAAACTGTGTATTAACCCATTGCATACAGTAACCTAAATAGTTCTTGTATTAACTCTTGGGATTGCAAAATCTAGTAGGGAACCAGTTACTTCTCTGGAAACAACAATCTGGAAGGGAAGGTTTGTTTCTAATTCTCATCATACCCACCCACAAGCTGGTTGATTCTTCAAGTATGCATTTGGTTGTTGTGATGTTCTGGGTGTCAACAATGCTAGTTTAAAGGTGAAGTATTTTAAGAGTTCATTGGAAGAGAGTTGGAACTTCTTTTTGTTAATAAATAAATCATTTCTTTGTCGGCCTTTTGTCTTGATAAAGTTGAGATTTGGCTCATCAAGACTCAAGTGCATGCCGGAGCGCGAAGTGGTATTGTAGCAACCAGCCTTGGGGGGAGAACTTGTTTGCCTTTATTTACCCCGGCAACTCAAGTGTTGTTTGGTCGCCAGGCCAACGGATTGCATCAACAAGCTTCCCTGGAAGAGGGGAGTTTGAAGAGGAAGGGTAAATACTCCAGCAGTGTTTGAATCGTCTTGCATCTCTAAATTGATTACTCCAAAAACAACAGATGAGGAGGGGCTGTGTGACGGTGGAGAAGGGGTTATTGAGGGTGGAGGGTGATGTTCAAGTGTGTGCAACCTTCTTGAGAAGAAGTAGATGGCATGTTGATGGAACCATCTTATATTTAAATACTCTATTACTCTATTGTCTCTTCGGCTGTGTAATTACCAAATGATTATCTTTGTTATTATGTTATTTATTTGCCCTTTCGTTCAAAATTACATGTTAACAAAAGAAAGGTCATTCAAAGTAAAAAGATGAATATACCTAATTGCATTCCAGCTAGAAAGAGCCTGTGGTGAGTCCTCCAACCCCTCCCTCCCCCCTCAAGTTTTTTTAGCAGGAAAAAAGAAATCTTGATTTGTTTAACCCTGTACAGTATAATGTGTCTTGGAATAGAATTTCTAGATTGATGGCGCAATCTAAATGCTGGTCTATTATTATTATAATTATTATTATTATAATTATTATTTTTATTAGTAGTAGTATTATTAGTATTATTAGTATTATTACACATAACAAACCACATTTACAAGAATTATTATACAGTACTGTGCAATGCATGTTCAGTGATCAAAATGTATGATGTGTAGCCATGGTGCTTTATTTATTTGTTGTGCACACTGTTCAGCGCAAGAAGTAAAATCAGAAATGTATTCTGAATAACAGGGTGTAAATCAGATCAAGAGAGTTGTCAGAGTGAAGAAGTCCACTATCTATTTACAGGGGATATACAATGTATGGTCCAAGTAATACCTGGCTTTGCATCAAAGGATCACTGTTATAAGTAGTGTTATATTATGTTTTATTTTGAAAGCAGCTTATCTATACATGTTTATATTCATGACAGTATTTTTCTACATGGGTGTAAGGGCAAACGTTTCTTTTAGGTGGGGGCAGCTGAGTTGTTTTTGGGGGTCAAATATCATTATCCTATATTCTTGATTTTTTTTTTAAAGGAGCTGATTTACCAGAACAAGAGGTGACATGTATTTTGCCAAAACAAAAGGCTGATTTTGCTTCAAGACAGACTGATAAAGTGAATATGAATATAACCAGAACATTGTTTTTCCTTCTTGGTTGGGGGAGGGGGCCCGCAGTACCCATATCCCCCTCTACTTGTACGTCTACGTTTGGCTAGAAGAAAGGAAGGTTGGAGTATTAAGGTCCATGAATATTATATCCGTGCTGATTTAATTGAGGGAAAGGAAATCTATTAATGAACAAAAAATTGAGGGGATTTCTGTAGCAGAGACACAGATTGCTTAGATCTACATAAATCCATGCCGGATTTGCAGTGACATTTTATACAGGATTCCATTCTGGATATTACTTTGTTTTCAGGCTAGGCTACAAGTATAGAGAGGCATACATGTATGTATGCTTTATTAGTTCACATATTCCAAATTGATTAAACAAATTAATTTAAAAAAAAACATTTAACAGAACATAGTAAAACAGATTCATGACAACTATCAAGTGCACTTTTATGGACCCCTGTAATGTTACTGCTTGTTATGATACTTTCATTCAGAAAAAAAGATTAAAGACATACCTTCCAAAATCTTTGAGTATTATATGTCATAGTAACATTAATATTAAATGTGTGTATCTCATATCTGTATGAAAATACAAGACCTCATAGAAGATAACTGTCTCATGACCTTTAACTGGGCAGGTTTAATGACACATATTATGTGCTTTATATCTTATGATATTTATTCTGTCGATTTCAAGAGGTTTCTCCTAGCATTTCTGGAGAGTTTGCTTCCTCTCATTTCTATTTCATATATTGTAAATGATTAATTATTTAATTAAACAATGCATGATGCCCCCCCCCCTTTCTCATTTCAACCAGCTTTTGCCAGGATGCTGTATATAAAATTAATGTTCATAAATGTTGTAAAAATATAACAATGTCAATGGAAAGAAAGAAAGTACTGTGAAAATGAGTCTATGTGCTTGCGTTATGGCATGTTATATTCATATTTTAAAGCTCTTAGCAAATATGTGTAATTTTGTTTTAATTACGGTATCAATGCCAAGAGTTCCCAGGCTTTAAACATTTTCTGAGTGTTGTTCAGCCATCATTATCAATACATATTCCACCAAAGTAGATAGTCAACAGGTAAAATCCAGAAGAGTATTGATGTAGAAAAAAAAACAAATCTCTACTGCTCATTTTCAATAAATTTAATCAAGGACACCTTAAATGCTGTCTCTACACAACTGGCTCATGTTTGTGTATAATATGTGACCAGATATATAGCAAAACCCTGCACTTGTCGGTAACAAATCAAAATGTAGATTTTCATTATATTATAAAGGCCTTGTCACAAGGTTTCATTTGATGCTTTGCTCTAACAAATTAGTCAACCATTGGCAAAGATATGATTGTTTCAAATTTACAATCATAAGTCTTTTACACACATTATGTGAACTTGCAATGCCCATTCCTTCAAAACATGAATTACCGACAAGTGCAGGGTTTTGCTATAGCCGGTCATATATTGTTGAGAGTTAACAGTGCAGTTTGTACTCCAGTAAGTGTATAATTGTTGAGAGTAACCATGCAGTTTGCACTACTTTGTACTCCTGTTTGTGTATATGAAGAGCTTAATTCCAAAAGGCGCTAAATCCAATTTCAATACAAATTGAGCTAACGATATCAGTACATTAAAAAGCTACGTAGTTATCTAGAAATCCAAATTTTACGACAAATTACACGATAAAAACAAAACAAAATGAAAGTTTCATTTTCACATTCCCGTAGGCATGTGTACAAAGTTAGTCAAAGAAGGCTGTTTTTCTCCAAAGTTAAAAAAAGTGGATTAAGCGCCTTTTGGAATTAAGATTTTCATATATTGTTGAGAGTAACTATGTATTCAATACTGCCCCGGTGCAGCCCCAGCCCCTCATCATCCAAGCATCTGCGGTAATATGATACCCCATCCGCTGTTTACATTGGTTATTGCATGCTCATGTAAATTGCACCAAAGTTGGACAAATATGCAGGAGCACTTTATTATTGATTTGAGTGATTCTAGACCTGTAGGGCTTCCCTAAGTACCACCCTTGTTAGGGGGGGGGGGGGGGGGTGCCTATTTGCTCTCTTTCTCTCTATCTCCAGGAACACAATTTATTAGTGGTATGCTATTAAAGTGGGCTCCAGACATTCATTGTACACAGTTTTTCTTGCCGTTATTTTACATTTCAAGGAATAATATTATTCATAATCAGTGGATCAGAAATTGATATACAGTACAAGTTAAAGCCACCATAATCCACAGACATCTAATGTGAAACTATACAATAATTTTCTGAAAATTTATCAAAAGCCTGAATGGGTCCTTAAAGGGATCTAGTAACTTTGTTGACATGTGCAAAAAGTGATGAGTGGTTGATATACTGTTGGTATCTGACATGTCCACTGGGTGTTGTGTGAACATTTCAAGTTAAATGGACGTTATATGGCCGAGTGATGAGCAAAAATGCCAAGTGATATTCACTAACTCATTGCACTCACTTTGCACGCTGTTTTCACAGTCCAGTGGATAATTTAACATCTAAACACTTCAATTGTAAATATCTTTTTAACGAAAAGGAAATTTGAAAACCGAAACCCTGTCCCATGCTTTTATTGTTAATACGAATACAACAAGGTATGAGGGAATCGCTAGAATTCCGATTGGATTCTGAGGATTTGGACAATGTTACTATGTCCCTTTAAGGGGGTAGTAGTGACCCTGGGATTTTAAGCGTATGTTCAGACACACACGTGGAGATGTGACTTGTATGGATTTTCTCAGAAGGCTGTCTTGGTTTATTGATTCAGACGCAGTCTGATAGGGATACCAAGAAAGTTATAGGGAGGATAGCATGCCAAGATATTAGAATTGCATTTGCAAAGGGCGCACAGGTGGTGGGCCAATAGAGAGAGGATGAACAAAAGAATTGTTGATATTATTCCGTCGCTCCAGTTTCATCTGCTTGACAGATTGAATTCGTTTGTGTGTGTGTGCGTGTGTGTGTGCGTGTGTGTGTGTGTGTGTGTGTGCGTGTTTGTGTATGTGTGTTAGTGCTGTAGTGCCGTAGTCGAGTCCGGTCTCGAGACGGCTTTTGATGGTCTCGTGACTCAGACAGTCCTGATTTTGTGTGTGTGTATGTGTGTGGCATATATATTGTATAGTTTACATGTAAACGTCATATATGATGAATTTTATTATTTTACTGATACGTTTGTCATACTTATCTTATCTTTCCACATCCAACTCACTACATGCATATATTCACCAAATTCTCATAGGTTGTTTCTATCTTCCCCATTGAAATCAGCATAAGATGTGAAACTACTTAATATATCATATTTCTATAATGCCTAATGTAGAACAGTTTCATCAGTATTGCCTCTAGTCATTTGGTACAGTTCAGACCCACATATATATTGTGTGCACATTCTTAACTCCCCGGGGAGCATACTAGCTACTCATTCATACACCTGGGTAGAGAGCAGCAATGTGGATTAAATGCCTTGCTGAAGGCATTGGTACACTGTGCTAGATATCCACAGCTGAGCAGAACAGTATTGTTTACCCATAACGTTGTTCTTGCTACTATGGTAGAAATAAATATTTTCTCATGTACAATGTATTTAGGTCCAAGCGGGCAAATAAAATCAAGACCAGGCGACTTGTAATGGCCCTTAACCAGACACTTACACCCCCTCCCCTAAAATTAGACTGCAACTGGCATGCATGTAGATCTGGAAGTGATTTATATTGTTCAGGGTAGTGTATGATCTATTTATTTATTAACCCCCCCCCCTTAACAAAAGAAATATCTGCAGATATATACCAGTGGAAACAATCTTATTGATTGATATTGGGCAAATTAGATTTGGTATTAATGACCCTTTTGCAGCCCAGAGCTAATTTTTAGTGGCCCTGGGCCAGCGGGCCAGTGCTAATTTTGAGCCCTGCTTTCAATGTATGTTTAGTTTATCACCACTGTCATAGGTCTTTGCCATCACACATTACAGGGCAGGGCTCGACACTCGCACTGTCCCACTGGCCCGGGACCAGTGAAATTGCACCTCGGGCCAGCAAAATGTATAATTTAAGTCATATTTTGGTGGCCCTATTGGGCAAGCAGATTTTCAATCCGACATGGATAAAAATTAGAAAAAATCTTGTTTTCTTCCATGTTATGCTTCATCTATCATCACAGGTTTGAATCAGGAAAGAGTGATATTTTGAAAAGTAAAAAGTTTACTCATGAAATAACATTTTCGGGGCCAGTAAATTTGTCTTTCGGGCCACCAGAAAAGGGAAAGAAATTATTTCACTGACAAAAAAAGTTGAGTGTGGGGCCCTGCATATTGGATAACTTACAATACAAGTTCTTTTTTATTTATATTTATCCCCCCCCCCCTCCCAGTATCCATACATTTCCTTCTCTTTTTCTGTATATCTCTATTTGCTTAGTTCATGTTGCATGCACGACTAACACAATCCTGGCCACAACTGTGAAATCTAAAGATGTTTACACAAGACCAACTTTGGGCAGTGATCAGTTTACTTGTTCAGCTCACTCTCGAAAAATATCAAAACGAAGGAAATGATATGCCTTCCTTTTTATAACTCATTTCCACATATTGTAGGGTGAGAGTGATAAGGCCCTTAAGTCAGTTTTGGCTAAATTGAGTTATGCATGCGCACCATCTTTTAGATCGGAGCTTCCTCGATGTGATGCGAAATTTTCAGTAAATTATTAAACATTTTTGAAATAATGTATGTATATACAAAATCAAAGCGAGTCTACATTTGGTTTCTACAGGCTATCAAACTTTAAACATGATTATCTTCAAAGTGCAAAAAGTGACTTAGCACCCTTCTCTTCCTCAACTGATGATATATTCTTTCTGCCTCGAACAGTATGCAAGCATGTTACCTTGTATGCATTGTGCCCAGGATGCATGCTGTCATCTGTTCAATATTGCTCCAAAGCTGCACGGTGTAGTTACTGCACATGTGTACTTTTCTGCGTGTAAACACAATTACTTTGGGTGAAACGTATGGTTTGAAATTTACCCAAGTCACTTGGTTATTGGTGTAAGAAAACTAGTCAACTTGGCTCGAGACATTTTTGTTTGTCTTGCCCTTATACAAAGAACACGATAGGGAGTGAAATGTCAATGACAAAATTGTTTTTGTTTCATTTTTGCTTTAATTGTCACACATTAAATGACCTTTTCATTGAAATATATATAATACCTGGTGCAACTCTGTTATAAACTTAACCCCTTTACCAGCAGGAGTGTTCATTATGATTTCAATAATCCTAAAGGGAATGACGCAATGCTCAAAATGTATGGTGTCAGGTCGATCAAAAGAAATGCAGCCAACTTTTAAAGGCATTTGGTATGTCATGTGCAAAAATAACAACGTTTATTTGATGGGTGGGTCCTAAATCTATATATTTGCCTGTAGATGCTTGGAGGGATTGCATATAATGAAGATTTCATTCACGAGTGAACCATTTAAACAAAGAGAATAACCAGAAAATACTTTGGAGGAGCATAAATATTCAATAAATATTTTTAATGAATATTTTGTAAAAACGATCCAAGACATCTCAGGTTAAAAAATACAAGGAAATTGTGTGTTTGTACACAAAATTATATTATCTACAATGGGTTACGTTTGTCATTTGACACAATTATACAGAAGAAAAAAATAATTCCAGGGTTTTATACTGACATGGTAGAGTTTGTTTGTTCACTTTAGTTCGCTGTGGTGGTGAAATAACTGTTGCTAAATGCCACAGACGTGACATTTGACAAGTGGAATTTCAGCCATGCCTGCCTTGTGTAGGAAGTTTACATTACCGCAGAAAATCCTCTGACAGATTCGGTGACATTCACTCCTTCAAAAGATACGTTCGTTCAACTTCATGTCGAGGGACGGAGGGTGAATGAGAGTTTTGCAATCTGGAGGTTTTAACGTGTGTTTATTTAAGGGAAGACAGGTTGTTTGACAGAGTCTATCATCTGTTAACGTCTATAGAGGGGTGGATAGGCTATTGTGAGAGGGGTGTAGGATATGAAGAGGGGTAGGGGGAATAGTAGGAGTAGGAGTAGAAGAGGGGTTGGATCAAAGATTCCAAGTGCAGATAGATAACTGAGGGGAGTGTCTTGTCCCCACTAACATACAAAAACTGAAGAGGGTTAGGGGCAGAGATTCTTTGGGGAGATGGATAACTGAGGAAGGTATTTTGTCCCCACTAACATAATAAACTTAATGGACAGACTAAGGGGTTTGAATAGGGGTAGGGTGGATATTTTATGGGGAGATGGATAACTGAGGGAAGTATTTTGTCCCACTAACGGAATAAACTTAAGGGACAGACTAAAGGGATACACAGAGGGGGATGGTGGATATTTTATGTGGAGATGGATAACCGAGGGAAGTATTTTGTCCACATTAACATAATAAACTTGACAGACAGAGTAAGGGGTATACAGAGGGGGAGGGTGGATATTTTATGGGGAGATGGATAACTGAGGGAAGTATTTTGTCCACACTAACAGGAAAAACAACTTGAGGGATGGAGTATGGGGTATGAAGAGGGTTAGGGGAAGAGATGCTTTGGGGAGATGGATAACTGAGGGAAGTATTTTGTCCCCACTAACAGAATCAACTTGAGGGATGAATTATAAAGGGGTATTGGGAGGAGGAGGGGGGGGGGGGGGAGGGGGTTATATTGGTAGACAGATATCTGAGGGAAGTTTGTTGTCCCTACTAGTTAACAGAATAAACTTGAGATACAGAGTAAGGGGGTATGAATAGGGGTAGGGGTGGTTATTATAGGGAGACAGATAACAAGGGAGTATCTTGTCCCCACTAACGGGATAAACTTTATGTGGATTGGGTAGGGGTAGGAAGAGCGGGGACGCAGATGAGGGGGCGGAGATTTCATGTGGCGATAGATAACTGAGGAAAGTATTGTCTCCCCATTTACGGAATACAACTCTAAACCATAATCATTAATCCAATCCCACGTATCCTAATCCCAACTCTGTGAATAATGATTTTGCTAGTAAAAAAATGTAAGAAATATACCAATTAACTGGTTCCCTTTGAGATGAGGGGGTTAATATAAAGGGGTGTAGACATAGTGGTGGGATACGTATATGGCTTCCCTCTGTATAAAAAAGAAATGGACTTAGCATGGAACTAAGCTAGTAGTTTTTATTTTATTTCATAAATACAGGCCCAGAGTTTTTTAAGTTCACAATGAAGTAGGTCTACTTCTAAGTGGAAGGGCGAGACAATGCCCTTATGTTTTTAATCCATGGACAGGCCAATCAACTCAGGTTGTACAGTATTCATTGACTATGTTATTCAAATGTGACCATTTTATGTAGATTGGTATTGCAGACTAACCCTAACTAACAAATAACAACCCCCTAATCACGGGCAAAATGTCAGAGGAAAGGTTTTTAATTTACAAAGTGCTCAAGTAATAAAGGGTAAAAGCTCATCATTTACGGATGCTTATAAAGTGTTTTTTCCCCCTCCCACCAAAGGCTTAGTTTAGGAAGCGATTTATCATGAGCAGCCTGAAAACAGGAAGAATACTTGTTATCTATTTGTCTGGAAAAGGGAAGAATCCTTTCTATCTAATTCTAGTTCTCTATTAAATTGCACAGCAAACTTGTTGATGTGTAGAGTTTTAAATAATTACCATACTTAATGCAGTCTTGAAATAAATAGACATGGGTAGAAAAAAAAACAGATGCCTTCATTTAATGGATTCAGACTGATTAACAGGCCTGGGGTAACTGTAATTGATGAACTACACTATATTTTATATACTGATCCACTAACCACGCTGTTTTTTTTAACAGTCAGTTTGTTTACATATCTACAGCATAAAGAAACACAGCACGATATGTTCAAAGTATTTTAAGTAAAAATCCTAGAGTTGTGAAGTAGACAAATTTACATTATTTCTAAAAGTCCCTATACCAGCCACGCTGCTGAGTCGGTTTGTTTTACTCATATCATCTACAGCATAAACAAAACCAGACAGATATTTTTGTGAAGCATTTTCAGAACTGTAGTAGTGTTATGCAAGTGTGTGGGTGAAGGATGTGTTATACTAATGAATTGTGTAAACCTACATTTGCGAGGGTAGCGTTTTCAAGCAATAAAAGAACCCATTCACATCACGATGTCGCTAAGGAGTAAGAATGAACGTAGCCTCTAGCATGGTTACGTGACATGAATATAAAGAGATCAATCAAATGATTACTGATAAAAACTTATCAGTCCATGGAAACCACCATGTACTGTTATACTCTGAAAGCTGCAATATATGTGACCTTACACCACAACACGACCAATAAGTCAGACAAAATTATTGTGCTGATTTTTACATGATATTAAAATAGAATCAGTTACCTTTAATATGGTAGATAATTTGTTCGGACTAGGCAATCCCTCTCAAAATGAGCACCAAAAATGTGGAACATGGCTGAAGCAGTTTTAAAGGAAGGGAGAAAACGGACCGCTTCAAAGATCGGCATCCATTCAAGTTATTTTTATTTGATGAAAAATCTTTAAACATGATTTCTGGCGCTCAAATTTTCATAGAAGGTAGATTAAGAAATCCTGAATTTCATATTTTAAATTAAAATTGACTATTTCAGCTAATTACAGAGAAACTACCACCACGACATAATGGTCGTTTTGTGGTGTAAGGTCACATATGTACTCTCAATATTCAAAAGTTTTACAAAGCTCATGAAATGTCATATTGTTGCCAAATTCATTCCCTTTTTTCAGATATTTTACTCTGAAAATTGTACACAGTAAAGAGAGGATGTTAACTCAATTTGTCCTACTTATTACAAATATATTTCAGTGATTTGGGTTTTCACTGATTATTCAATGTGTTCAATATGTCTGGGTGCAATTATATTAACTCTGATTTTAACTGAAATGTGATAATATGCCTAACTTAATGTAATATTGTATTGTTCATCTAAGTTGTTTTCATCATTAAGTAAATATTTTCTTCATTAATAAAATTAACAGAGCATCATCTGAAGTAACACTTAAAGCAGAGTGAGTGTTTTGAATATCTTGTTTTCTGTTGATGTAACATGTCCTAGCTATTACATCTTTTATTTCCAAAGTAAAGCAGCTGTGTTATTGAGCCATCAGCCTCGTCAATCTCCCAATGGGTTTTATTTTTGTCCCTGTATGATTCAATTTATCAGACTTCGCTCCTCCCCGGCGTGGGAAAAGCATCAGTAGCATGCCAGACAAAATACAGTAATTGGTGTGTTCCTGCCAGAGTCGTCTCCTGGGCGATATATGCATGCCTAGAGAAGGCTGAAACAGAGAACTCATTGGTTGAGAAAAAAGGGCGCTAAGTCACTGTTTGTACTTCAGAGATAATCACGTTTAATGTTTGAAAGCCTTGTAGAAAACAAATGTGGCTCCCTTTTACATTTGATCTATATTCCCCCAAATTAGACATAATTATTATCTGAAAATTGTGCATCATCGCATAGAGGAGTCTCCTGCCTGCAAGATGGTATTAACCCCCAAAACTCAATTAACCCCAAAATTGACTTAACAACTTTCTGACTCTCACCTGACAAATTGTAACAAGGGATGAAAGGAGAAGAGAGAATTAGGGGAGCAATCAGCAGCTGGGAGGGTGACAGATAACACGGACAAAATGAAATTGGTGATGACAATCACGGTTAACATTTGATATAAAGTTTAGTTATACCTGTGCATGGCGCTCTCCTTTCGTTAACCTCTTCCCTAGTGAATTGTGCAATGCCTGTAGAATTCTGACTTACATGTAGGCCTACATTTAGCATACCAGGTTCCCACACGGTTGGTTAAAGGATCTAGTAACTTTGTCAGAATCAGCGAAACTCACTTGCATCTCTAGTGGTTCTATCACGCCTCACTGTTTTTCTTTTACTAGGTGAAGTATGAAAACTAGATTTGTTTCTCAAACTTTCACTTGGTTATTATTTAATGTGAACAAAGTGAGGATTTTGTAATGCAATGAACAAGCAAGCAAATAGCATGTAGCATCTTTGCTCATTACTTGGCAATATGGCATTCATTTATTATGAAACTCCTCACATCACTCCGTGGACAGAAATGACTACATTCAGACATCAGACAACATTACACATTTTGTTATCAACCTTTTTCATCTGTTCTGCATATATATGGCAACATATATTATGCAACATAGTTAGACAGTAGTTAGATCAACATAGTTAGATCCTTCCCTTTAACTGCAACTGTACTTGTTTTGAGATGGGAGTTATCACAAGTTGTGTGGGAGACTGATGATGGAGGACTTAATGCAAGTAGAGTATATTTAAAACAATGAACGTGACGCAGAATGCCAGGTAATGAAGAGGTGAGAGACTAAAAGGTTGTCAAGAAAATCAGTTTGTAAGTGATGATAAGTAAGTAATCACGGCTGTAGTCGAGTGTACAAGACACTGCAAGAATACAAAATTGGGTGTTGTTCAACTATTAAAGAAAGTGAACAATTGAATGTGCATTTCGAGAAATTCAGTTAGATAGCACAGGACACTTCTACAATGAGTATTACTCGTGCTTTAAGAGTTAATAAAAAAACACACTTCAA
The DNA here is from genome assembly GCA_037951105.1 of Echinarachnius parma. Taxonomy (NCBI): domain Eukaryota; kingdom Metazoa; phylum Echinodermata; class Echinoidea; order Clypeasteroida; family Echinarachniidae; genus Echinarachnius; species Echinarachnius parma. The sequence goes on along the minus strand of JBAMJV010004604.1, from coordinate 28,235 downwards.
TAGATTATAGCATCTTTTCTCAGTAATAGTAGAGCTCTAAAGACACCGTTCATGTCTACACTGTACACATTAATATTTAAGTAAAGATATTGAAATCCACATAATTTGGTAACTCACCAAATTGTGTGGAATAAACCCACGCATAACTCAATTGCATGCATGGACACAGACACATTTAACCAAACATACACACATGTACGCACACACGCACACACACACACACACATACACTTTTTCAATACACATTTTGATAACATAAACATAAATGTATTAAATATGTACATGGTATACATGTACCGTTTTTATCCAATGTTAGAAATGTGAGAATTTGACTTACCATTAATTGCAAAGCTAAATCACCATCAATCTGGCCAAATCAATCAAGGTCAAATAACAACTTGCCATCCAAAACATTATCCGTTAGTTACAAATTCACAATCGATCCAGTTCCAGAAGTGCAATCGTGCATCCATTCGACGGCATCTGTGGATGGTATGGTAGTGATCAAGACTACCATGCAAGATCGTCAAAAATTTGATAGAAGTGCTTTAAGAAGCATGATAAGGCCCGACATTGTACTACGCTTTTCAGTAAGGATTAAGCGCATGTTGATGTTCGCATAGAGTGTGTTCATTCGGCACTCATCAAAACAGTTTGGTTTTGCAATCAAGACCTCTATCAGCTTACTGGTGTTAAATCTCCCCTAACAAGTCACTCAAGAGATAGAATTGTTTTAGAATTGCATTACCGTGTAGATGATGTCAGGTCAGAAATGTAAACAGTACGTGTCTTCCAAGTTCTGGTTTGTATAACAAATCAAATTACTGCTGCAGGTTAAAAGATTTTTCTTTACCACTAATAATAGGGAAATATGTTAAGACACGATTGAGAATTCTGTTTACCCTGTCAGAAGGTTATGATATATATGCTTTTTACTAACGTTGCAACATCTGATATGCATATATATTGACATTATTTTGTTCAAGTTCAACTCCATAAAGTCATTGTAATACATTGAAGCAAATTAAAGATGGACTATTATAATTTGTTCTTGTGTTTAATTTTTGCTTAAAATATATGACTCTTAAAGTCATATTAACTATATATCATGTTTTTAAATGTGACTCTCACTGCAACAAACTTTCAAAGTTTTTCAAAGGTACCAAGAAACCTATTGTAACATAATACAAATATCTGCAAATTTTGTATCACTCAATTTAGCCCAAAATGACTTAACGCCCTTCTTACTCTTACCCAACGTTATCTGGAATTAGGGTAATGGATAGTGTCCAGGCCAGCTCTAATTCCATCAGACCTGTTTGTCCAGCAGAGAGACTGAGATACATGTATTTCATTTCCACTGCACCTGGGCTCTATATATCAGTTCTTTATGGTCCGCTCATAGAGTAGATACTAAATTACTACTCTTGAAATAGCAATTTGATTGCTGTCTCTTTCATAAACATTATGTCAAACATTTTCCTTTTTCTGATTTCCTGCTATTGTTTTTTGTGTAAAATGCCGTTTGAATCAAGGATTTTAGTGCATATAGTTTTTTTATTGAATTCTATAAACTGAACCCCCAATTATAGAGAATGCACGTTTTATGTAAACATTTATCGAAATCAAACCGTCCTCGACAGGTAGGCATGTAACAGTGGAAGCTGGCTACAAGGAATTATTAACCGGTTTAATCTTTTCAAGATTTTGAGACCCCCATAGACTTTGTACAAATCCCACCATGTTCTCATAGGCAAGGGGTAAACACCTGTGTATAGTTCGAGATAATTGAGGGCATTAGATAGAAAAAAGAAACTTTCAAGAGAAGGAAACTTATAGCAAGAACGTTACTTCTTTAGCCTGATCAAGTGCAACATACATTCTCCATAGACAACAGCCCAATTTGACTTGTATCCAATCCTGAATGGGTTAATTTGATTGATAATAGATACAACATAGAATTGATAGCGCTGCTGGATGGGACCCAAGTCGAAGCCACTGACTTGGTAATATTGATTGATGGTGGAAGAGGGTTTGCTTTGATGTGTGTGATTCTTGATTTACAAGCTTGATAGTCGTGAATCGTGTCTTCTTGATTTACAGCTCCGTGGTTGTCTAACTCTGATATGAATGTAGTAAATTTGGGAACATGTTCTCATGTTACTTGCATTGCATTTTCACTTACCGTAACCAGGTACAGATAATAGATTGTTGTTTTTTTTGTCAGGGGGCTGAGGATCTTTGCCCTTTTAACATCCATCCTGTCTTCAACAAAAATAAATTAATTTTTTGCCTAAAATTGAAGTAATTTTGCCTAAAATTGAAGTGATTTTGCCTAAAATTGAAGTGATTTTGCCTGAAAATGGTTTGATTCAACCTGGACGATATTTGTTTTGGAGAAAATGAGCTTAGTTATTAATTTGATGTATACACCCACATATGAGGTGACTTTATCCAAATATTGTTTGGTTAAACTCTTAAAGGAAGGGGGCTGCAGTCCCCTGCCCCCCCCCCCCCCCCCCCACCCCTTTCCTGTACACCAATGTCTAGAGGTAATAGACAGTCACTGGGATAAAGGGAGAATATAGTAAGGAGACATACAGATGGCCCCAAATGTTTATGCTTCAAATAATCTATACATTCAGATTGCACGTGATTCAGCAACTGGATGTCAACATGAAATGAACATTCATATAATCTAATCCAGCAATGAAATGAACCCCCCCCCCCCCAAGAACAACAACATGAAATGAACATTCATGTTATTTCATCCAGCAACAAGTCTCCTTGAAATGACTCCACCCCCCCCCCCCCCCTCTATGGCATTATGGTCTTATTGCATAGAAAACTGACTCAGTTTATGAGAAGACATGATGAAATACATGTTTGTTTACTCTTGCCAGTTGATGACAAAGCAGAGTGGTCTGTATATGTATAGCCTTGACCCTGGCATAACCTTGGGAATCAGACTTAACCTCGTCTGATGATCGGCCCCATATTTCGCAAGATAAATATTTTGCCGGAAAAGCCTCCCAGCTCCATCCCCAAATTGAATCACTCATCCTCCTTTGTAGACTTTCAGTTGTTTCCTCCGCATTTTACCCAACCTCGTTTGATTTAAGAAAGGTCAATTGAATAGAGACATTTTGTTGTTTTCAATTGAGGGAAATGTTGAAGATGTGCTCGTACATTTCCGATTGATGCGAAGTAGTTTCCAGACGGCCTAACCGCGTACATGTGTATTAACACTGGAACCTTGCGGTGCCACATTAATTCTTGAGGCATTTCCTCCCGCACTTTCACAAATAAAGCTTTTCGGTAAATGTCACAGAAATTATACCCACGGGCCACATCCCCCCAAAATGTCATTGCCGTAATTACATGTAGCAATATAAATAAGTAAAGATGCTCACAATTCAAAAATCAAATTGTATGCATTCGTCACGGAATTCATGCTTATTTTGAGGAATTACAGTATTTTTGTTTTGGGGTAATATATGACCTGCTATAGCAAAACCCTGCAGTTGTTGGTAATTCATGTTTTGAAGAAATTTTCAGTTCACTTATGACTTATGATTGTAAAATTGAAACAATCATATCTTCGCCAATTATTGACCAGTTTGTTAGAACAAAGCATCAAATGAAAGCTTGTGATGAGGTCTTTCTAATGGTATGAAAATCTGCTTTTTGATTTTTAGTGTGCAAGTTCATTATATGTGACCGGCTATAGCAAAACCCTGCACTTGTCGGTAAAATCTTTTTACCGACAAGTGCAGGGTTTTGCTATAGCCGGTGACATATAATGAACTTGCACATACATGTACATGAAAAAAAAATTTAAAATATGCATTCGTCACAGAATAGTATTCATGCTTATTTGTTCAGTATTCAATATAATTTCAGTATTTTTGTTTTTCGTGTAATATGTATGAAGCATAGCTAGGAAGCCAAGAATATTTGCATTTGTATATATCTGATTGTGAAGAGCCCTTCCGCCCCTGATGCAAGATATCTGCTATTGAGATACTTTACTAAGATCTATCAGGTTTCATCCTGAAGGCATGCATTTTTGTAGCGAGAAAAGTATTTTTACATTAAAATTCTTCTGATAATTATGCTTCTGAAGAGCAGGTCTTTAATAATATGATCACACCTCTCATCTTATTGCTCTTCATTTGACTTCTCAAGACAGTCCATTCTTTAAATTGTCTTCTTTTTTTTTTACGATGCAAACAAACTGCTAATAATCTACTATAATAATGCCTGTGTAGTAAAATGAGAGTCAATATAGGGCCTACATTTTTTATCCTAGCAGAATCTTCTTCAGAGGCTAAGTGACGATGAAACATACAAAAAACATGTTTTTTAACAATGGGCTTCCCTGATCAATACGTTGCATAATGCATAATGTAAGTTGATGCAAATTGTTATTTACACTAAATACATACTTTCTAAGTTCAAAATGATAAATAAAATTTATTGAGGTATTATTTAGAGAATGGAAGAAGAATATTGCTTACTGTTTATGAGATGAATTGTTTTTGCAAAGTAATGGATATTAGAGCTTGTTCTGGAATATAAAATCATTTTGTAACCACAGCAAAGATATTAAATTATGTAATCATTAAACTATGATTATTCCTCTTTTATAGGTAATATTTAATTATCCAATATTTATGTACGTATAATTTCTTCAGCAAACCCCATTATTAAACAATTATTTGTTTTCCTGGACTGTCTAATTTCCCTGTAAAATACAGTCATTTTAAATGGAAATTTACAACTATTTACTGGAATCGTTAGAAGTTGATATGTTTTGAAAATTGCTTATATTGGAAGTTAATACCGTAAACCGGGGTGACTTTGGCCACTGGGGTGACTTTGGCCGCTGGGGTGACTTTGGCCACTTTTTGAGTGGATGTATTTTCATCAAGCCTCACTTTTTAGAACAGATTTCTGATTTTGTACATCACCCTATAACAGTTTATTTAAAACAATGATAAATTTTTTCCAAAAAGTGAGGTTTTATGAAAATACACCCTTCTCAAAAAGTGGCCAAAGTCACCCCGGCTGCAAAAGTCACCTCGGTTCACAGTATTCATAACCTCCTTGATTCAAACTAATATTGATTATTTCTTGGAATAAATACTTAAAATTTCTTCTGATGGCTAAATCACACAATCTTCAATCTGTCCTTTTGAGTGCGATGTGTAATGTATTCATTTTCAAGTTAAAAGACATTATCATCATTTGAAACTTATAATTTTAAGCTGCATGTAGGCGTAGAAGGATTGACAACCTAATCCACACTGGGATTGAGAGTCAGATAATATGGGTGCTTAAAGATATCTAGTAACTTCGTTGACGTATGCATAAAGTGAGGAATGGCTGATAAAATGTGTATTCTTGTGAACTGATATGTCCACTGAGTGATCCACCGAGTGATGTGTGAACATTTCATGTTAAATGTTTATTAAATGGCCAAGTTATGAGTGAAAATTATGCAAAGTATATTCACTGCAATGACTTTGTACACAGTTATAACTATAATGTGGATAGTTAAAAATCTGAACACTTCAATCGGGAAATTCAAACAAATGAAACCTGTTCCATCCTTCTTTCGGTAAACAGGAATAAAACAAGGTATGGGAGAATCGCTAGAGTTCGAAGTAAGTTTTGAGGATTTTGATAATGTTACTAGATCCCTTTAAGGCAGATTAATGACCATGTGTTGTTTATATGTAAGTAGCAGTTACACATGTTCATTAAGATAACCATTTGATATGCTGTCTTTTAAAACACGATGTTATCTTTGACCTATCAATTGCTAAATGTTTATGTAAGAGATATACACATTGCTCTGTTGCTGACCAGGTATCAGTACCATAGTGCAGCTTACTTTACAATTACTACTGTAGTCTCAATGGCATGAATTCTCATCAGTGTTGCACTTTTAGTCTTAGATCAAAAGGCCATAACTGGCAGACAATTTGTGGATAGCGAGCATTAAAACAGCAAAAAGAACAAACTTTCTCTGGAGTGTCAGGACGGTTTTGTCTGGATGTCACAAATATTAGGGTGAGGCAAACATAAATTCAGTAACACATCCCGTCAGTCAATGGGCCAGACAAATTAATTTAATTTACTTTCATTTATTTCTACAATTAGAATACAATTTGTATACATGTACATTCACAATAAAATTCATGTAAAATATAAAAACTAGTGTATACATCACACTAAACAAATAGTAGTAAAAAAAGTGGTGGGGATAACAAAAGCAAAAGATAAGCTTATTGAGGTTGTCCCACCTGTGAATGAATCCACTTTTTTTTAAATGATCCATGGTATATTATTTGGTTATTGGTGATTGTTCTTTCATGGGCTATTAAAAGATGTATGATTAATGAGAATTTGAACCTGTGTAAACTGAAATCCAGTTTTAGAAAACATAAACATCACTGTTAGCAACACCCGTGGTGCACTACATAGATGGAGGAATCAACATAAACATCACTGTTAGCAACACCCGTGGTGCACTACATAGATGGAGGAAACATCACTGTTAGCAACACCCGTGGTGCACTACATAGATGGAGGAAACATCACTGTTAGCAACACCCGTGGTGCACTACATAGATGGAGGAAACATCACTGTTAGCAACACCCGTGGTGCACTACATAGATGGAGGAAACATCACTGTTAGCAACACCCGTGGTGCACTACATAGATGGAGGAAACATCACTGTTAGCAACACCCGTGGTGCACTACATAGATGGAGGAATCAACTTTTTGGCAATTGTTAAGAATAAATCCTTTATTTAGGAAGCAGGTCATAATATACTCAACAAATTGTATTTGGAAAAGAACTGCCCCGAAATGGAGATTAATTTTACTCTTGCATGACCTGTGCCCAAAAATACTAAAGTGGGGCTTTATGAAGAATGCATGCTAGATCAAAATAAAATCATCTTCATTGAGTGAACAAAATTGAAATATGTTGTTGTGTTTTAAATCATCTCTCATTTGAACAAAGGGGAATTTATCCTCTGAAAAGCATTAAGCATTAAAACAAAAAATTATGCTTACCAGGGCCATTCTTTGAATAGTGAAACTTTTTCGGAAAAAATAAAGTTTGTTTTTTCTGTTGTTTTATTCCATTATTGGAAAGATCAATATCTAAGGGTTTATAAAATATATGTTTTATACTAAATATTGAAAATTCATTGCTCATTTGCATAAATTTGCATAATTCAATATTTAAAAAAATTCATAACTCCAAAAATAATTAAGCTAGCTCATTCCTCTTACTCTCCTGTACATGTTGATACCAGCTTTGTGACAATTGAACTTCATGTTACCATCTAAACCTATTTGTAAAATTCCCATTTCCATTCACATTGTACAGTATGTCACACACGTGACCCAGACATCCCCACACAATAACATACATTAAAAAACAATTGTTTGAGTTTATATATTTTTTGTACCATTTTCTTACTTACAGATATATATCTGTTGTCTGATACTAATATGAACATTTGAGCTTTTCATATCTCACAGGATTTTCAAAGTGAAATTGAGTTTTTAAAAAATTCTTCAAAAATGCTCCCGTGCAAAGTCACACACGTGACCGATGCCATTTGACCTCTGTCCTTGGGTAACGTCATCCTAATAAAATCTTTTGTGTTACACTTGAAAGACATATGCAAGTCATATATGAAGTTCACATCATCATACCTCCTATACTTACTGAAATATTAGCATCCTATTTCAAAAAAGTTCATATTTTGGGTCACACACGTGACCAAGAATGGCCCACCACCTTTAATTAACCACCAATTAGATACTTTGTGAAATACTCACCCTTTTTCTTTTACTCATCAATTCTATTCCTGTTGTCATTACAAAACTGGCACAAGAATAGTAGATTACCTCATGTAAAGCATGCAAAGTCAAGTGAGAATAAATAAAGAAGTCAACAATCTTTCATATTCTGCATAAAATGTATTAATTGTGTTCTTGTTTTAATGAATAAAATGCATGATGCGTAGTATGGTTCTCAACAATCAGTGCATGAATTTACCGCACATGAACAAACTTGTGAACTTGATATGAACTACTAGCGCTCAATTCGAAGCTTGGTTTACAAACTCATAAGATTCTACAATCTATACAAACCTGCTTTCCTCTAAAACAAAAATGCAAATGTGTTTGTGTGAGAGTGTGTGTGTTTGTTTGTGTGCTTGTGTGCGAGCGTGTGCGTATGTGTGTGTTTCTGCATGCATGTGTTTGTGTGTGCATGTGTTTGTGTATTGTGTGTGGGATATGCTTGTGTGCGAGCGTATGTGTGTTTTTCTGAATGCGTGTGTTTGTTTGAAATTGTGGGTGTGTATGTGTGTTTGTGCATATATATGTTTGTGTGCACGCAGGTTGCTAATTAATGGACATGAGGCACAAATTAGACATCTAGAACTCCATGACGTATAGAAAGTATCCATTGTAGCGATGAAATTAATTAATTGAGTAATTAAGAGTTTGCCTTCGGTTGGCGCAACACGTATCTTCTTTCAAATGATTTATTGTCGTCTAATTTGAGTTGTTTTGCTCAATATGAAGACCTTGCAAATATCATGTCTCCGTAGCAAATCAGCTTGTGCATGGGCTTGCACAACACTGATCAGTTACCGTAGCCAGGGTCTATTTGTTATAATTGATAACATTGCAGAAGCAGATTTCCATGACAGGCACTATTTCCATCCATCCTTGTTAGTTTAACCCGTTGCTTATGGGAACTGGGTGGGCCATGTACAAAGTCTATGGGGATTTCAGATTCTCGTAGTGAACGGGTTATCTCAAGAAGTTGTAAAAACAAGTTAGATTTACAATGTTAATTATTTCATCAAACTTCTATTAAATAGGCACTGAAAAATTATTATTTTTCAAAAGAAAATTGAAAGGTTAGTAAAAAGAATAAGCAAGGCAGCGCTGTTCCAGGAATTTGTTTTGTTTGTTTGTTTTCTTGTGAAGAAATAGAACAGCCTTGAATAGATGCATTCAGCTCAATGAAGAGAAAGAAACCAGGTTAGTGATGTAAGTAAAACAGCAACCAGTTACAGGTTTCCGAGTCAAATATCAAATAACAGAGTGTAGCTAATATAGGTGGCTTGTTATACTGTTTGGATGCAACCAAAAAGCAAAATGTAAGGTACTGTCATCCATGTGGTATAATGTTACCTCAATTAAAAACAAACAAACAGTGGTTTGCATGCTGCCCCTAGTACTAGAAAGGTTTAGTTTAGCCAGTGCTACTCTGAGCATTGCCTATATTGCCATCATGCACATATTAGGGGGAGGAGTTTCACAGATTTGAGGACATTTCTTCTTAAATATTTCACCTTCAATTATTGAAGAAAATTGTCAGCTAGCGTTTATCCTTTCAACAAAGTTTGATCAGATCTATTTTCAGTTCTCTCTCCAATGTTATTAGAGCGGTCAAACTATTTCAGATTGTTTGAATTACCATTATTCATGTTTTGGGCTCAGATATCTCAGATTTTGTGAATTCCCAAATTACTGAGTGCAGTTCCAATCATCTCAAGTTTGATTCCCACGTGAGATGGCTCCATGAATACTGATTTGAGTTTGCCATGGTAATAATCCAGCCATAATGAATTGCACAGTTTGCACATGCAGAAGAGACTTCAGGGCCCATATTCATGAAATTCTGGGCCCATCTTTACAACAATACATTATTTTTTAACAAAAGTTGGTGAGGACAGAGAGCTTGGTGGAGCTTGGTATGTATATAAGGGAGAGGTTTGAGCAGAGATGCAGACAAGGTCAGAGATACTAGGACAAACATTTATGAGATGTGGTGAGAAAAGATCCGAGTCGTCCTTACGTGTGACAGAGTTACACAGACAGGAGGAAAGATGGAGGTTTGGTGAGGGGCCGAGGGCTAGTGAAAAATCAATAATCAGACAATGATAATATATATTTAAAAAACACAGTCTAGCTTAGTTCCAGGTTAAAGTGCTGTATTCCAATCAGTATGCCACAAGAGATTCTTTTAGCTGATCACTATGTTTACTTGGATTTTATTTATTTTAATTTTAATTTATGTAGATAAACATAAGGAAACTAAACAGAAATATATTTATCGAGGAATAAAAAAGGTTTCAGGACTAACAACTAAAATAGATGTGCTTTCTAGCTCAGTTGGTAAGAGCACCTCTCTAGCAATCTGGAGGTCTGATCGGGTTCGAATCATTGGGGAGCCAAATTTTCTGTGCCCATTTTTTATTTATATTAAAATGAATATTTGGAAGATGACATTAAGATTGAAGGGAGGACAAATTGTGATTCCCAGTTGGACATCTGTCAATTAGACTAGATCTATGATATCTCAAATCTTTCTTGGCTTAGAGCTATATTAGGGCACCTATCAAACACAAAGGTCCAATCCTCCCTTGGATCATTATTGATTATTGCAAACTAAATCTTGTTCACTAGCCCTCGGCCCCTCACCCAACCTCCATCTTTCCTCCTGTCTGTGTAACTCTGTCACACATACGATTGACTCTGATCTTTTCTCACCTCATCTCATAAATGTTTGTCCTAGTATCTCTGACCTTGTCTACATCTATGCTCAAACCTCTCCCTTATATACCAAGCTCCACCAAGCTCTCAGTCCTCACCAACTTTTGTTTATATAATGTATTAATGTTGTAATTGTCCTCATTACCTATCACTCCATACACCAACATAAAGTCAAACCTCTTTCCACAAAGTAATTATAATCACCCAAACCCTCCCACATCTCTGCTATTATTCTTTACTTCTACCTCTACATTGATGCTCAACAAGATCCATTAATCAATAATGCCAATAAACATGAAAATGTGCTCTCAACTTAGTTGTGGAAGACATCTCTTTCCCCGTAACTCCCCCACCCCCTACTGGCCCATCCATCCTGCTCTAAACTGCTTTGTCCAGCTGACATAACAAACTAATGTCATCTTTGCGTATCAATACTCAGAATTTGTTTATTTATGTGCTCGAGACCTATTTCCACATCAGTCATGTTGTGGCATCCTGTATGTATGTTTGATAACCGGCCTTTGTGTTAGTGTCCATAAGCTACAAAAACATGGCTTGGTTAAAGATTGACTTTGAACTAACTAGTATTTATTCTGTAATCATCTCCACATCAGTCACGTGTGATTGTGTGACTTTTTTCACATTGACTCAGTAATATGTTATCCCATTGCCAACAGGAACCTGGTGGCCCTGTATTAACTATATATGGGGATTGCAAAATCTAGTAGGGAACAGGTTAATATAACTGGCTTAGGTGTACTGTTCTTGCAAGAAAAACATGTTTTGGAAATTTTGGATAAAGATATAATGCTGAACTTGAGAGAAATCAAAGAGATTGATTAATAAAGTATCCAAAAGAAGAGTAAAAGTATCCATCACGCTAACCACTTAATATCAACTTTATATTTAAACAGCATCTCGATATACATGTAAGTCACGTTCTCCCTTTCATAACCCTCAATTTAAAGCACCACCCATTGAAATTTGCAAGTTTAAGCAGGAAGGTATCACTCGATACATGTTGACATGCATGTAATGCCTAGCTTGACAGATCCCAGAATGGACAAACACGCAATCAAACTTTGTAATCACCTACTTGATATAAGGTCCGGTCACATATCACCGGATAGCGTAAAAGGATCGTCCGTGCCCAACGAACAGAAAATTTGCGAAAACAAATTATCCAATGGTGAATTGTGTCTCCATTGCTTCATGCACAAAACATTCCACCGGATAGAACAACGTACATTGCCTGACAAGGAACGGACAAGAAACACATACGAATGGAGACAAACAAATTACAAATTATAATCTCCGTTGGGCATCCGTTTACCTATAAAGTGTTCCGGATTTCCTGTATAGCAATATCAGTGGGGTGATGCATTGGGGACTATTGGTAATGGAATATATTCTATTTTTGTCGGATCCCAAGTAGAGTCATGTCCATGAAATTATCAACATGCACTGCAGAAGTAAAATGACTGATTTCCATGGAAGACCCATGAGATTATCCATTAATAAAAGTGTTGGAGGTAGAGAAGGGGTCTTAGCTATAGCCAGACTTAATTCTGCCCCCAAGAGTCTGGAAAGTACCAATATTTTGGCAAAAACATCTCGTATACTGCCGCTATCTTTCAATTTGTATCATAGCAACAGCTGATTTCTTTGCAAATGACCTCTTATGGGTGCAAATCAGCTATTTCAGTGCCAAATTCAGTTCAGTTTACTTGAATTCAAGAAGGATATTAATTTGGCTGATGACAGGGGTGCCAGTGTTCAGACAAGAATCTGATTTCAGGCTTCCTTTACCTCGAAACTTAGGCCCACTTTAATCAGTTGCCTTATACCATCCAAATCAGTCATCATAACTATGGTTTCAGGCCCTCGACTTACAGCTAACTGGCACCCCTGAAATAACCCCAGCCCCCCCCCCCCCCTCCGACAATATAACACCTTGCATGTATGCCACTGATTATCCACATTGCAGATTACATATGTATATTATTCCCCATGTCCAAGGTGACTACTATCTGGTGACTTGTTTTGTACATGTAATTACTGACAAACTGGTGTTCATTGCATCAGTGATCTTGTCACACATGAACATTTATAGTTACATTTCAAAAATGCATGTTTTCCTTCCAAATCACATTCTAAGATATGTATTAGTCGGTATTGTGTTTCAAAATGCACTTGGAGAGATAAACCGCTCTTCGTATGTATGACCTTGTAGTTTATAAAGGTGTGTGATCCCTTTCAAATTCCTATAACATACGTGGAACGTAGTATAAGTGCATCCTTGCAAGCACGTCAGAAAATGTTCACAATATAAATATTAGTAAAAAATATTTTCAGAAATTTCATTTGTAAAGTGATATACCAGATTTTGTTCAAGTTGTTTCTTGATCTAAATTGATGAACTGTCCTTTTATTACAGGTTTCCCATGTCAGTAATCTGGCTCTTTTTTCCAGGATTTTTTTCTTGTTCATTTCTTTTGTCATCTAGAGATATGCCAGAAATATGAAACCATTAAGGTTAAAATTATATTTCGACTTATTACCAGTTTCTGTAATTGTTTTCCTCTTTTTTTCTTTGCTGCAGGATAAACTCTTCTATGATCAGCTGAAGCAGTATGTGTTCCAGCATGACTTGCTTGTGGATAATCTTTATTACAAGGTTAGTTTTTTTAATGCTATTTCGATGTGTTTTATTTTAACTCTGAATTTGTATAGCTTTCATGTATTTAACCCAATGAAAGGGCTTGATGTGAGTATAACACACATTCTACATAGTGTGATTAGTGTTCACATTGTTAAAATGCTCCAACTTAACACAGTGTGTTCACACTGTGTTTCACAATGTATTCACATTGTGATCACAGTGCATTCACTGTGTGATGAGTGTTCACATTGTTAAAACTTCCAACTTAACACAGTGTGTTCACACTTTGTTTCACAATGTTTTCACATTGTGATCACAGTGCATTCACTGTGTGATGAGTGTTCACACTGTTAAAATGCTCCAATTTAACATAGTCTACACACTGTGAAAGACACTTGTGTTTACACTGTGTTTTATAGTGTATTCACATTGTGATCACAGTGAGTTCACTGTGTGATGAGTGTAATTCACTGTTAAAATAATCCAATTTAACATAGTCTACACACTGTGAAAGACACTTGTGTTTACACTGTGTTTCACAGTGTATTCACATTGTGATCACAGTGCATTCACAGTGTGATGAGTGTTCACATTGTTAAACGTTCCAATTTAACAAAGTCTACACACTGTTTTCACACTGTGCCTGTGTTTTTTCTGGTAGGGTATGTAAGTGGTTAATTTGTGACTATTTTGTTTTTCTCCCATTTTACTAAAGGATGTGAAGCTGACAGCAAACAATGACGACCAGTACTTTGTGTTTGAGGACTTCCTCTACCAGGTCCTCCTCATCTTCTCCCGGGATACGAGCGTCCTCAAGCACTTTGGGCAGAGCTCTGCCACCCCAGCTAAGTCCTACATCAGAGGTGAATAACCCCTTATATCAATTATATTTGTTCCAAGTCATATATACATGCAGTATGGCTAACTCATTGCACTGACTTTGTACACAGTAATTATTATCCAGTAGATAATTATAAATCTGATTCCAAGTGCTCCTTATCTCCTCCCGAGATACCAGTGTCCTCAAGCATTTTGGACACAGCTCTGCCACCCTGGCAAAGTCTTATATCGTCCCCTGATATCGTCCCCTGATATCGAAAATATTGGTTACAATTAGTCATATACAGTACATGCAGTAATGGGTTAATTAGTCTCTCAGTAAACTGAGTGCTTCTCATCTTATATCTCATGATACAAGTGTCCTCAAGCACTTTGGCTACATCTCTGCCACCCTATCTAAGTCTTGCATTTACATCAGAGGTAATAGGCACTTATAACATAGTAATGAAAGGCACTATGATACTCGTGTGAATAGCATTATATCAAAATAGCTGTTATTATAGTATAAAAGTAAATAGCATAATGAGTTAAAGAAGTCCCTCACTACCAATTCCTGATCATCTTCACCTCAAGCACAATTTGGAAAAGAGTTCTGCCACCCCGGTAAAGTCATACATCAGAGACACAGTATACAATAAAGATACAATCATTCTTGCAGATTATATACAACAAAAATGCACAGACAAGCAAAACACTTTTAGACAGTAGTATAATTCAGTTTGTTACAAATGTCTAGATTGAGTTTATGTGGGAAGAGTGACAGATTCATGGTGTGTAATTGTTTGTGCTGTTCTCTTGTGGGGGAGAAAACAAGAAAACACTATAATGATTTCAATATACAGTATACATGCCCATTTTGTTGCCATCTTGCATTTTTGTTGTTTTACAAATTAATCTGCATGTATGGGAAATGGTAGCATAATTTCATCTGGGGCTTCCTCTTCTGTTAAGCTAATATTAGCATGAAATTTTGGCCTTTCAATTCACTTATTCACTTGTGACTGATATTTGATGATGGCGCTAGAGTTTAATTCAATCCTTCATTCATTTCCAATTTGATGTATTGCATTCTTTCCCATCCAACAATCGGCATCCATGCAGGTATGCTAGGAGTGGATGAGTTTGCTGTCATCTACCCACCTAATGGAGTCATACCGTTCCATGGCTTTGCCATGTTTGGTAAGTTGTCTTGTCATTGTATTTAGCTAATGGCCTAGTCCCACTAAAGCGTATCTCTTTCTGTTTCCTATCCGACCAAAATGCGGGAAACGGTTGGTATCTAGCAAATTTTGAAGTTCCAACACGAGCCAAATTAAAAGTATAAATACATTACGAGCTTGGTCCACATCCTTTCGTTACCTGCC
Source organism: Echinarachnius parma (assembly GCA_037951105.1). Classification (NCBI taxonomy): domain Eukaryota; kingdom Metazoa; phylum Echinodermata; class Echinoidea; order Clypeasteroida; family Echinarachniidae; genus Echinarachnius; species Echinarachnius parma. The sequence goes on along the minus strand of JBAMJV010004604.1, from coordinate 12,765 downwards.
AGTATTCTGCTAGTACCTTCCAGATGTCAAACAGATAGGAAACGGAAGGAGATGTGCCATAGTGAGACTAAGCCATGAATCAGTTCTAGTAGTTTCAGACTAATTGATACAATGAATGTTTACACAAGTAAATGTACATGTTATTGTCTTGCCCTTTCCTTCTGTTTTTTTTTCTTCAATTCCTGAACAATTAAATCCATTGTTGGAACATTCAATTATGTAACATTCAAAAAGCGGTTTTGTTCATGTTCGGTTGCTCAGCAAAAACTTGAACCAAAGACCTCTCGATTGTTAAGCCAGTACATGCCCTACCAACTCAGTTACAGCGCACTAGTTGGTAGCCGATCATATTGACTCCTTTAATGTTCAAAGGAATCATTTAGAATAAAATAACTTGCAAAAGCCAGACAACCACTTTAATGTTCATCAATCAACTGTTATCTGGTATGTGAGCCTGCAGGGTACTGTTTACAATGTTCCTTATATAAAGGTGCATCATTCATCATGGTGTGTTTGTTTGTAGGCTACATTCTGCTATGTCTATAACAAGCCAACTGATCTCTGTGTTTTCTTTGTATGTTACAGTGGCTCCATTCTGCTATGTTTATGACAAGCCTACTGATCTGTGTTTTGTTTGTATGTTACAGTGGCTCCGCTGTGCTTTGTCTATGACAAGCCAACTGATCTGTACTTTCTCTTCAGGGAGCTGTACATGCGGCATCTGTTCCGCCTGCACACCATCTCATCTCACCCACAGGTAAGGCATCTAAGAAGTGAGGGGGATGCAAGGGGGGAAAAGTCCCCCCCCCCCCCACCCTCCCCTCCTCTCCTAACGGGAACGATTTCTCCCTCCCTTTCACCAGCCCAGAATCAGCATTTTAAAATCATGTGTGGGGTTAACCTTTTTTTTTACGTGTCAAATTTGCAGTTTGAAAACACTGAGAAGTGTATTTAGATGCACCCAAAGTCTTTTGATTTGTTTGTGTGTATTGTGTGTCCAGTGGCGTAGGTATGGGAGGGCACGGGGGGACACGTTCCCCCCCCCCCTCCCCCCCCCCCCCAATATTTTGAAGAAAGAATAATATTTTTTTAAATGGGACATTTTTTGAAGAAAAAAAAACAAAAAAATACAGTAAGGTGTGCCCCCCTGCCCTCATTCAGGCCGACCACACCACTCTGTGTGTATGTCTGTGTGTGTTTGTGTGTGTGTGTACCATTGTGTCTCATCCACTATATGAAAACAAAAGTTGAGATTGTAGTTTCTTATTTTTGTACTTTGTGTTCAATTGGCAATTTTGTTATTATGATTCTCATGCATTTTTATCATTGAAGAAAGTGAATAAACTGATCTGAACTGACCTTATTGAATTGGATGTGGGTATGGACTTGTTATTTTGCAAACGTTTATTATATTTTAGCAATATTTGGTGGCAGGCTCGAAAGCCGTTGTTTAGTTTCCATTAGTTGCCTGTTAGTGTGTGACATTTTGTATTTTATTTTTTTACATTTCTTGATCTTGAGGAGGCACTACTGAAATTTGATTTGCAGCCCTCGGGGCACAAGATGAAGAGAGGCGAGGTGAGGTGGGCTCTTGACATGGAAATCACCATACCGATGGCCCTTGACGCTTCTCATCATTCAAATTTTGTTTGGGTCATGGCTGTTATTTATGGAGATGTCCGTAACATGTCAAGTGTGTAGCGAGACAGTAACATGTCAAGTGTGTAGCGAGACAGTTTAGTTGTGCGATTGTCAGCAAGAAGATTGTTTTGTGAATTTGGCACTGTAATAGAATTAATAATAGGTAAATAAGGACTGGTCCCCTAAATACTCGGGCTTGGGCCTACTAAAATGCAATTTACAATAAATGTCTTTATTGGCTGGTTCAGACAAATTTCAGAATAGGCAACTGCATAGTTACTGTCTTACCCTTACCATCCAAAAAAGGCTCAGCATGAAACTAACTTAGCAGGGTTTCTGTAAATGAATATGGCCATTCCCAGTTTTAAAGAGAGCTAGTTGTTGTAGTGAATGAAACTGCTTGGGGAAAATGCATATCAAATAGTTACAAAAATTGTATTTGAGGAGATACATTTTGATAATTTGTATCACATTCTATCTTTTTACATCTCATCAGGGCATCTTGTCTCTGTGTATCCTGTTTGAGTCATTGCTCCAGTCCATCCAGCCTCAGCTCTACTTCCATCTCAGGCAGATCAGCGCTCACCCGTAAGTTTAATGATGATGATGGTGATGGTGATGGTGATGGTGATGATGATGATGATGATGATGATGATGATGATGATGATGATGATGATGATGATGATGATGATGATGATATGATGATGATGATGATGATGATGATGATGATGATGATGATGATGATGATGATGATGATGATGATATGATGATGATGATGATGATGATGATGATGATGATGATGATGATGATGATGATGATGATGATGATGATGATAAATACGTTAACGACAACACCGATGGTGTTGATGATCATAGGGATGTTCATTATTGAAACAATATTGATTTTCCTTCAGAAAGTGAATATGTATAAATAACATGAATTAAATAAATGTGTCCTAAAATAAAGGACAACAATTATATTTTGAATCAATCTTTCACTGGCAAATTATTACTATACTGGTATTTGTGATTATTTTTTGACCAAACATATAGTTATTGTTCTCATCTTTGATCCCTCCCCAGGTTGAAGATAGCATTCAAGTGGTTGATGAGGGCGTTCTCAGCGCCTGCATGCTGTTAGATCACATGCTGGCCATTCTTAGTGTTTTCATAATAATCCTCATCATCTTCACCATCATTATCTATGAATTATTATCGTTCTTGTCTTTGATACCTCACCAGGTTGAAGATAGCTTTCAAGTGGTTGATGAGGGCGTTCTCAGGCTACCTAGCCAGTGACCAGCTCCTGCTGCTCTGGGATCGCATGCTGGCCTTTGATTCCACTGAGATCTTAGCAGGTATGGTATATAGGGGCCCATAACCAGGGGCAGGGGTGCATTGGGTATATACATCCCCCCCCCCCCCCAAGACAAAAAAACCAACAACAGCAACAAACAACAAAACACTAAGAAAGGTCCACTTTTCAAGCAGCGCTGCTAGATGGAGATTTAGGTCACCACAAATTTTAAAATTTGGTGACTATTTGGTGATAATGGACCTACATGGTCTAAATCTCTAAACCAGTGGTCATGGTCTGCCTTGATCACACCCTCAGCGCTTACACAACTTAACCATTGGTCTCGGTCTGGACCCTCTCTAGCCACTTTTGCAAATTATGCACCCCCATTGAAAAATCCTGGATACAGGCATGGGTATATTGTGCACAATTTGAACATAGAGGGCATGCTTTCACTTCTGCACACAAGCTTGACTTCTAATAATTTGAACCTGCAGAGAAAAGAAACCAAGCTGCCCTCTTTTTTGTATCACCCCCCCCCCCTACTCACACACATGTGCACACACACACACACACACACACTAACAAATAACAAGCACACCTAGACCAGTTGTCTCGTGTCTCACAATATATCTTTTTGTCTTAAAACATGAATGATCCCTTAAGCATTCTCTCTCTTCTCTTGTATAACTGCTGTATTTTCTGTTGTATTTATTTTGTTTATATTTTAATCTGAATTTCATCTACATTATCTTTATCTTTTCATTGTTTTGGTCCATGTTTTAGTTTATCACTGATGAAAATGTTTATTCACTACTGGAAAGCATGTAGAGTTGCAAAAATGTTGCTTCAAAAGCTCATGTGACTTGTGATAAAATGTGCATCTAATTTGACATGTCAGTCCACTGACTTGCATCTGCTTCCACCCTGGATCGAATTCTTCTCTCACATTTCCTCTTGGCACCCCTGTGATACTCCTCCCCCCCCCCCCAATCTTCCCATGTATTTAACGTCCTTTAACATTCCCCTGAGACAAAGTACAGATAAGATCCATTTCCTTTGGGAAAGTATTACCAAATATTTCTCAAAGCGCCTAGTAACTATAAAGGATGTAAGGATATAAAAGATATAAAGAGCCCATACCAGTGAAATAACACTGTTATAAGAAGGTTTTCTTATTTCACTGCTCTTTATAACAATGTTCCACTGTAGTGGCTAAGGATATTTCTTTATTGAGAATAAATGTGTCGTATGCACCAGCAAAACCTTCTACAAAAGAATTAATTGTTCCTCGCTTTTGAAAATTCAAAATTCCAACTGGTAGTATTTACAGTGCCCCATTTCATAAAACACTTGCAATTGTTGTAATTGTCCAATTATTGTAACTATTAGAATAACAGCCAATCAGCGTGGAGCATTTCAGCTGTTGCCACCGTAGTTACAATAATTGACACTTACAACAATTGCAAGTGTTTTATGAAACGGGGCAATCTGTGATTATTTAGCGTAGAAAATGTTTTATTTTAATGTATATTTAGTTCTGAAACATATTTGCAGTAGGATTACTTTTAAAGGGATCTAGTAACTTTGTTGACATGTGCAAAAAGTGATGAATGGTTGATGCAATGTATATTGTTGTTATCTCATATGTCCACAGGGTATTGTGTGAAAATTTCAAGTCAAATGGACATTGCATGGCCAAGTTATGAGCAAAAATGCAAAGTGATATAAACTAACTCACTGCACTCACTTTGTACACGGTAAGAAAAACTCCGGGGCAGTTTTTCTTATCTGAATACTTTGATCGTACCTATCTTTGTAATGAAAGGGAAATTTGAAAAACCGAAACCTGTCCCATGATTTTATTGTTAATACGAATACAACAAGCTATGAGGGAACCGCTAGAATGAACATTTTATTTTGAGGATTTGGACAATGTTACTAAGTCCCTTTAAAGAATATTTTTGACACGTTTTTAAATATTTTTAGCGCAATATTGTGGTATGTTTTGTTTGCAGTGATGTCAGTAGCCATCTTTGGATTCCGGCGAAGCAACCTGATGGAGGCCAACACGCTGGCTTCAGCCGAGGCTGTCCTGGCTGACCTCACCACCATCCAGGTCATGCCACTACTACAGGTCGTCCTCTTCCCTCTACCAGGGTCATGACCTTATGTCAGCTGAGGTCAAAGGTCAAAGGTGAGAAGTAACTTTGTTATATCTACATGTTTTACATAAATTCTGACTTGCTAGGTCATGCCTCTACCAGGTCAGTTGATATCTTAGGTCAAAAACAAGAAGTTAAACATGGATAACATACATAATACAAAACACATTTGTTTTATTTGTTAAATAATTTATTGTCGACAGTGTACACCACAAAATTAAAACAGAGAGGTTCAGCTTACACTTTCACATGAATGTGTAGGTGTCGTTCTATTGATATGTGTATGTATTACTAAATATAAATAATTATCTATCACTATGTGTAGTTAAATGACATTATTTTCCCACCATTACCTCTACCCTACAATAAAAATATATAACCTAGGAATAACATTTTGATTTACATTTTTTAGTGTAAATGAATTTACTACAATAATTATTATTTGAATGTTTGTATTGAAAACAATATGTTAAAGTTACCGTAGGCACTTTTAAAATATCCTCATTCATTTAAAGGGATAGTTGAGTTTTGGTATAGAGGGCACTACACAAAATAATTTGTTTGTGAGATAGTTTGAGTGTCAAATTTGAAAGAGCATACAATATTTATGACAGAAAAACTTTATTTGATCAAAATCGGTTCAGAAATGGCTGATATACCCATAAACATAGCCATTTGTAATAATTGTGGGCTGATTATTTCTCTATTTTAATCACTATTTCACACAAAATATCACATGCACATATTTTATTTTAAATGGTTGAAACCATTGAGTTTTTACGGCTCTTTTTGATGAGTAACAGGCTTTTTACTGAGTCATTGTAATTTGTTATTCCTTTCAAGCATGGTGGAGTTATAACTGTTTAGTTGTAATGCTATGGTGCAGTTTTTGGTGACTAAAATTCAGGTTTGACCAAACTGTACTCTCTTTACCAAAACTCAACCATCCCTTTAATGATGATCTAGTATTATAAAATACATATTGTTTCATTATTACATCTTCAGAAAATGTTAATTAACCCTCTATGATATCCGTTCCTGTAAAGCTATTCTTTTTTATTTTGTGCAAAATAAATACATGTATGCATGAAGTAATATTACGATGTGATAAACTTTCACACAACATCATATGTTCTTACATTTATCAGCAAGTTTGTTTTGCAAACTAAAAACAAACAAAAAAGATGAAAAAGAGCATCACACGTACGTTCAAATAAAAACTGGTGTATTACACTGGCAAGAATTATTGCAGATTCCCACAGAAAAGCAAAATACCCTTTAAAGGGTACCACCACCCGAAAATAATATTCTTATAATGAAAGGTAACATTTTAGTAGTCCATTCCATCAACAAGTTCACAAAAAATATGTTTTCAGAAAAAAATAATGTAATTGGAAAACGCATCACCATTCTAAAGCATGCGTTCATGGGTCTGTATGTACGAAGACTACTTTGTCCAGAGCGAACGAATCGTCCGGGATTCTATTGTCTCCAAACGTACGCGTGAATAGCATTGGCGCACTCGCAAATGTTTGGCCCCATACGGAACCAGAAATAGCAGTGGTTCCGTAAGTGGTGGTATTTAATGCTTTGTTTATGGAATTACACAACCCTTGCAAAATGTTGGGTATCTATTTGATATCACAAAACGGTACCAAAACATATAATTATGTGTTGTTCTTTGCCTGGTGGTCCCCTTTAACACATACATGTACACAACTTACACTTAAATTTCTAAGAATTCAAAAAGGGGAAAGGTTTCACTATCTTTTAACCCATTCATGTCTATTCGATGTTGTACAACACGCATTCTACTTAGACCACATCACTTGTATTTTCGAAAGCAGACCTGAAAGGGTTAAATGTGTGTACTCGTAGATATGTGATAACAAATGCAAACAACAAAAATTCATAACTGCTTAAGGGTGGAGTGGTTCTATATTGGGAACTGTTTGGATGGAGTGAGAGGCCTTGAGTGCCCTGGGTCAGACAGACATCATAATATTATTATGCGCTTATTGTTTTGTGAATAACTTTTCTTGTTTTCCATTGATGCACCTTGCAGGCCTGTATGAAGAGGAACTGAGATGAAATCAGCAGAGTGAGCAGACACTCATGGAGTCTATTTTGGATCCTATCGAGATGAATTCTGTAGTAATATTATCATGCAATTATTATTTTTTGAATAACTTTTCTTGTTTTCTATTCATGCACCTTGCAGGCCTGTATGAAGAGGAATTGAGATGAAATCAGCAGAGTGAGCACAGAGACACTTATGGGAGTCTATTTTGGATCCTATCGAGATGAACTCTGCAGTAATGGCTACAAGATTTTGTAATCTCCATAGACAATGGTATACCAGATTTCCAGTAGGAATGTGAAATGGGCAAACAGTGCCTGCAGTATTAAAGTTATTTATGTGTACTTGAGCTAGATTGATGCAGAGAAATATAAGAGGGGTTTACATTGTGGAGCTCATAAAGCTATTGGAACATTTTTGTAATTGAAGTAGAACATTTTAAGATGGTCATATTTTTAACTGAATTGGCAAAGAAAACAATTAGGCTTGAGTGTGCCTACTTGACAGACATAAGACAGCAAATAAGACCCTTTGAGCTGTGTACAATAGTGAACATAATTATGGAAGGGAAGAAAAGAGTGTTTGTAAAGAAAAGCTGTTAGATTTTCTTTCGTTTAATTATCTTGATGCGATCCCTTGATGTGACTCACTGTCTGAATGTTAGAAACAACAGGGGGAGTGTTACACACGATTCTAAATTGAACGTAACTTTAATTTGGACCTAGCAATTATGGAAAGCTGTTAGTTCTTTGTAACATTTTGGAAACATTTCTTTTTAAAACTAAAAGCATAAATTTTGAAGAAAAAAATCAGTAATATTTCTTATCAAAGTTTGCTTTTTTAAGTTTTTGGCCATAATTTGTTCAACCTAGTGTCTTTGTGAAACATCCCCCGGTGAAATAGTCAAGCATACATGAGGAGCTGCAGCCATGAGGCCTTATCTCATCTACTCATTGATATTCATATTTTGAATACCTCAAGATTTGTGCCTCTCGGAGAGTGCCTTCATCAAGTAGATTCAAGAAGTGTTGTTTATTTTAGGTCACAAGGCTTGTAAATTGATTTTCATGATATGTACCTTGCTAAGCTTACACAGTATCTTTCTCATAGCTCGTTCTAGAGTGTGTTCCTTCAAAGCTTGATATGCTCATACAGAACTTCCTCCTAAACTCATCTGGATGCAATCCTCATTTGTCTTTTCTCTACACTTCTAGAGTGTTTCCCATCATAGCTCGATCTGCTCATAGAGTACCCTTCCTAACTTAGCTTCTGGACTGCCTTTCATCAGAGCTCACTAGGTGCATAGAGTTCATTTCATGATAACTCGCTAGGCTTTTGGACTGCCTTTCATCAAAGCTCACTTAGTTCATAGAGATTCTTCCTGATAGTGCACATTACTTTCTCTAGACTTCTAGAATGTTTGGCATCAAAGCTTGATATGCAATATAAAGTACCTTCCTCCTAACTCAGGTTTCTTGACTGCCTTTCATCAAAAGCTCATAGAGATTCTTTCCCTGATATGTACACAAGTCTTATGGAGAGCCTTTCATCATCTGGATGCAATCCTCATCTGTACTTTATCTGCTACCTCCTGCATGGTTTGGTTCATCTCTCGTCTCTTGTACCTCTCCACTGGTTGGATACATCTAGGTCCTTCAGGCAATCATTCTGGTCTGGATATGGCTCGTGCTGAGAGGGGGGGGGGGTGGGGGGGGGGGGGGGGGGGGGGGGCGGGGAGTTAGAGGACAAAAAAACAAGATATGTGATAAAACAAGGTAAATTCAATGGGACCCAAGGTGTGCATTATAATATGGGTTTCACTGTAGATACATTAGTATAGAAAGTACATTTATTACAAAGTAATGTCGTTAGGGCAAGCATTTCTGGTAAGGTGTAGGGCTTGTACTGGGGCCGGGGGTAGGTATGAGTACAAACAGATTTGAAAAAGGAACTTTACTTACTTATATGAAACTAGCAATCAATGTATTATCATGCATGAATTCTGGTCTGGTGAGGTTTGTATTGAGGGAAATAAGTATAGATAGGATACAACGTTGAAGGGTTTATATGCAAAGACCCAATTAGCAGCATTTAAATATCTGCCTGATGGTTTTCATCACAGTTATCTTGTATATTGTGTGTAAAAATAAACACTTACCCTCATCTCTATCTCTGTAAAGACTCGCTCGTCTGCAAACTTGGCGGAAGAAATCTGGGTTGGCGGGATCTTGATTGCCTCGGCCCCTTGGCTCACCTGTGCCAAAAGTAAAATGAATGACACACAATAATAATGATAATAATGAATTTATAGTGCGTATTTTCCATCTAAAATGTTCAAAAGCTCTTCAGGTCCATATTATAGAAAGAAGTGAGTTTTAAAAACAAGTGATTTTTCTCTGTAAATTCAGTTGCAATTTAGCCTTCCTCAGCTACAATGATTGATACAAAATATCTAAATAATTTGAATAATAGACCAATGTTGCAATCAATCTGGATATAGTATGCAAATCAATCTCATTTTCAGAGAGAAGATATACTCTTTGTGATGATTCTCTCATCTCAACTTGTCGAAGGAAAAACTTGCTAATCTTGATTGCTAAGCCCCTTGCTCACCTGTTTCCAATTATGGAAATTTGGAAATCAACCATAGGGATATACTAGTGTGCAAATCAATCTTATTTCAGAGAGAAAATATAATTTTGTGAAGATTCTCTCATCTTCAAAGTCAAACTTGCAGAAAAATTACTTGCCTGAACTGACTTTTTAGGGACAGGTGGCAAGTGAAATGAGTGAAGGATTTGGCAGTCAATCTTATCATTTTAGGATATACAGTAAAAAATTGTGTACATTGTCCACTACGGGAAACAAATGTTGCAGGCAATGCGTATTTAAGAATATACATAATTAAGAAATTAAAATCCTTATTGAATAAATTGGGAGGATCATTTTTATCTGCCATTCATCTGTTTCTGTTTAGCTAAAAATCATGATTTTGAAACCCCTTACAAACTGATCTTTAAATTTCATTAAGATAGGGACTGGGCTTAAAAGGACAATATAATTGCCCCCTTTCAATATGAGCATGCCTACATTATTAAGTAGGAATGGTTGATTTTCTATTTACCACACTTAACTAATTATTTGTGAGGTAATAAATCATTGTCATGGGAAATGTTATCAAAACTCATTTTATTAATACATGATCATTCCAATTGTATTTTGTATTTCACACCTTGAATACTTTTATACTTACCAGATCTAACTTTGCACTCTTGTTGGTGTGTAACCAGGCATGATTTGAGAATGTCCTAAAATAATGAAACAAAGTAAAAATGGTTATTGGAGAATAAATAGACAGTTTTCTAGCATACTTTACAATAAGTTGTTGATTATGCAAGTGGCAATATTGACTTGGATTAATTGTAAATATATAAGTACTACTTAATAAATGTGATAGAATGAATATTGACTTTGTTATTTATCATTTTAATGCCGGAAGAGATTTTGTAAATATGTGGGATATATATTGTATTTTGGATATATGTAATTGTATAACATCATGCTTTCTGTATTAAACAATGGAAATCGAAAGAAATTATTGCTCAAACTCGCATTTGATATTAATGTACTGTTTATCTAAATTAGTTTCTACTTCCCAGTGTAATTATCATGGCTGTAGTTGAGTCCAATTAGTGTTGCAAAAAGAGTGTGATCAATCACAAAGTTGCAAAGTAATAATCACAACTCTATTTATGCAACAGGCCCCAATGGGCACATACTGGTTCCTTCATGGAAATCCATGATTGAAAAAGCATGGTGTTACCATATTTCCAACACCACATGAAATGAACAATTTTGATGATTATGTAAACTCCTATACTCACAAGAGATCTCCAGCTTCCAGTTTCCGCCGGACCCTGACGCAGGCTGTGTGTATCAGAGCTACTGCCTTTACAGCCATACAACCTTGAATCTACCTGTCTTGCTCCGTAGAGTTGTGCCCTGTAGATAGCGACAAATATTGTGAGTTAATTTCATTTAGGAATCAACTTCCATTACAGAGGGTGTATTTTGTACTGAATTTGATCATGTCTCAGACTGTAAACAAATTCGATCTGAAAAATTGTTATTTAGTTTACTGATTAAAGCCTCAATCATTTAAACTATATTTAAGACTGGAAGATTAAAAACAAACAAACAACAGTTTTACTAATGCAAATTGTTAAAGTATCAAGAAATTCACAACTCTAATGATTTTGTTGTTCATCTAGATTGATATGAATTCCATATTCGTTACTTCTTATTGAATCTTATTGAATGTTTAAACTTTAGTTTTTAACATTTATTTTCATTGAACAAGACAAACACTTGAAAAACAATCATTAAAAGTTAATGTAAGTTTGACTCACAGCCGAAATGGAGCGCCCATCTTTTTCCTGGCAATTGCCAATCTGATACTCCTGAGATTGGTTCCTCTGTTTCTCGTGATCGGGTCCACTGCGGGCGCTGTATGGTCCAGGGGTGGTCAAGATCGTGACTAAACAAAAAACAAAATTATAGAGACATTGTTGGTAGTGGCTAGTAGTGGCATATAGATTTAAGGAGGAGGCTTGAAGGGGTTGCACCCCCCCCCCCTCACCCTCACCCCTCGGTTGGCCAATGCGGGCGGCTGTATGGTCCAGGGGTGGTCAGGAACGTTACAAACAAAATAGATAATTGGTACAGCTGCCTTTGCCAGCATAGACTGAGGAAAATGGCTACAGCCCCCCCCCCCCCCCCCCCCCCCCCGCATAACTCAATTGTGATATAATAACAGATATTGACACATAAAGTAACAAATTCATTTGTTTTATCAAACTAAATCTGTTTTTTAATTAATAGAGATGGGGGGGGGGGGGTCTTTTTGGCCGTGGTTTCTAGATAGCAATCCACAATACAATACAATTCGGGGAATGGGTAGAATGCAAGAACGCAACAGCATAATAATCTGGGGCGCTGCTTCTCAGTTATGTACAAAAGTTTTTAGGGAGAACCAGAACTGTAATTTTCTCTTTTGTCAATTCTTTCTTAGCAATTAATGTTGTATTATATTAAACAATTAAATAGTTTGATTGCTTATAAACATCACTATAGGTAAACTTAAGACAAAAAACAACAATAAGGGGTGTTCAATATACCTCTGAGTTCGGTGGTAGCTTTGTGGTCATCTGCTGATGCAGCTCTTCTTATCTCGATGGCCTGTTCTCAGCCGTCTTGTACTCCCTTGTAGAAGCGTGCCCGGCTTGTTTCGCATACACACCCCTGGCGTCCAGGTGCTTCACACGTCACACGTTCCCTGTCCATTCAAATGAAAATCATTTTATTTTAGTTTCCCACGTCCACATATGATTTTTGTTTTAATCCTTCACAATTCAAGCATATATAAGTACAATATTATTTGTATGTCTTTAGAATATATAGTTGTTCTATGTGAACAAATAAACATTTCTTTTTTTTAACAAACCCTAACCAAAATCAGATATACTTTTACGGTGGGAACATTATAAAAACAAATTCTTAATCCGCTATGTCATATGTCATTGC